>JAJOZX010011621.1:0-107039 GCA_023014485.1 Bathynomus jamesi | reverse complement strand
TTACCCCACTCCCCCCTTTCAGGGTCCCCCGATCTCCCTTCATGCAGGGCCTGTTGCATGGTACTGACACTGGCATTCTTGACATGTTGCATTGCAATGTTGCACTAGGCATTTTTACGCACATACTACTCATGCCCATGTGGTGCAGGTGAGTCATGTAGAAACCTATTGACCCACGAGCTTGACAAAGCTGAACACTGAATTGTAGCTGACAGGTGCATGTCTTATTGCCTTGTGACATCATTGTTATATTATGAGATTTAATAATGGCCCAAATATATCAGGGTTTCCTGTGTTGAGAAGGAAATTTTGTCTGTTTGAAATTTCGATCAATATAAATTGTCAAGAGTTCTTTTGTTGTGGACAACTCATGCATTACATGAAAACTCTACTCTACTTGACTGTTTATATGATATACATTTCAATAATAGATTATCTAAACAAGATTCTTCTTGGACATGAAAAGAGATTATTACATGTTTCCAGTGTCAAACTGTATTGCATGCCTATTTGACATTGTGCGTAAACTATAAGTTGCATCATTTCTCATTATATACATAACATATAAAATTTGAAAACAATAGTGTTATATGTGTATTCTGTGTCTGTTAAGTGCGTTCTTATGATAAATACGAAGTTTATGCAGTTGTACGGTACCATTATGTAAGCATAGGTTTCCCGTAATTCTGGCATGAAATATTGACTACTACGGGTCATTCCATATCCCTAAGATGTCCCTCTTTCAAATCAAACCGGTTGTAGCTTTAAGTATCGGGTACCGTTTAAACTCCCAAAATAAAGCTCTTTTTAGCCTTTGGCCGCTCAGCTCTTTATCTTATTCCCCACCCCTCATTATATATATATATATATATATATATATCACCGAAACGCCTCTCCCACCACAGTGAGGTCGCGTCTGGAACAGGCATGAAGCGCCTCAATCGCTCACATTCACCTTATCAGCTGTCATGACAATAATGCACCTGCCTCAGGGCAACATTATCCACAACTCAGCCCCGCAGACTACTCCACGGTTTACCCAGACCGCTTCATACACTCTGAGGTGGCACATTCCCAGCCCGTCGCCCCCATATACCATATCGCTCCATTTTTTTTTATCCAACGCGCGTCTTTCACTTACCCAGACGTCCAGGCCCCGCTGACCCAAAGCTTCCTTCACCCCATCTTCCTCCCCCTTTCCCTCTCCGCCTCCGACACGTAAATCCTCTTTACCATCCTCTCCTCACTAATCCTCTCCATATGCCCAAACTATTTTAACAACCCCTCATCTGCTCTCTCCACAAGACTCCTTCGACTTCCACACCTCTCGTGGATAACAGTGTTTCTATCATGATCAATCCGCCTCACCCCACAGATCGTCTTCAAGCATTTCATTTCCAGTACATCCACCCTTTTGCTTTCTTTCGCATTCGCCACCCAAGCCTCACATCCATACAACACTGTTGGCATTACACTACTATACGGTCATACATACCTATTACCCATCTTCGCACCCATAAACACTGATCTTTCCTTCCACACACACTTCTTAGGGCACCCAGTACCTTTGCCCCTTCTTCCACCCTGTGACTCACCTCCGCCTCCATAGTCCCATTCCGCCCCACATCCTCCCCTAAGTACCTAAAACATGCCACTTTTTTTCCATTTCCTCACTATACAAACTTACATTCAGTCGCTCACGAACCTCCTTTTTACAGCACCTCATAACCTTATTCTTATTCATATTTACTCTTAGCTTCCTTCTTTCACATCCTCCCGAACTCAGTTACTAGTCTCTGTAGCTTTTCTCTCGAGTCCGCCACCAGAGCCGTATCATCCGCATACAACAACTGTTTCACTTCCCAAGAACCTCCCCCAGCAACATGCTTCACCCCCGCTCCCCTCCCTATGACCCTTGCATTTACCTCTTTCACCATCCAATCTATAAACACATTAAACAACCGTGGAGACATCAGGCAACCTTGCCGTAGACCCACTTTTACCGGAAACCACTCACCCTCCTCTCTTCCCAAAAGCACACATGCTCTACTCTGTCGGTAAAAACTTTTCACCGCATTCAACAACGACCTATGCACTCCAACACTACATTCACCGCCTTTTTTCAAGCGCTCTACAGCGATCCCATCCTCTCCTACCGCTTTTTCACCTTTCATCCTGTCTAGAGCATCCACCACCTCCTCCCTACGGACCAACCCATTCGCCACAACTCTTAAAATTTGAACTCCCTCTCTGCTCAAACATACCACAGCTGCTTCCCTATTTTATGACACGTTCAATAGTCCCACAAAATACTCACTCCACCTTGTCTTCACATCTTCTCTGTCATCACTTCCCCATCGACTTTGTTAGTCATGCTCATCTGCTCTCATTTTCCTCACACTATTCACTTCTTTCCAAAACATCTTGTTCTCCTTGAAATTTTCCGACACTCTCATACCCCATCTCTCACTTGGTCTCTTTCAACTCTCGCACTTTTCTCTTTACTTCGTGCCTTTTCCTCTTATATTTTACTGTTCCCAATCACCCACACTTCTGCTCTGCATGTAACGAGCATACACTTCCTTCTTGTGCTTCACCATCATTTTAGCCTCAACATTCCACCATTCACTACCCCGTCGTTTATGTCCAGCCCCAATCTTCTGTACACCATACACTTCAGTCGCACACTCCAACACAACTTCACTAGATATCTGCCACTCCTCTTCCACAACCCTTGTTTCACTCTCTCCCACCCTGCACCATTCCTCATTCAGTCTCTCCAGATACATCCGTTCACAATCCCTTTTCCTCACTTCACTCACTTTTACAACGTCTCTCACAAGCACAATGTTCCCTCTTACTCCACGCCCACCACAAACCTTCACTTTCACTTCCACCAAGAAGTCGTCAGACATTTCACATGCCACTCCTCTCAACACATTCACATCTAGCAACCTCACACTACCAGATCGAGTCATCAGCACATTATCCATTAGTGCCCTCTCACCTTGGACACCACTCACCCACGTGTACTTATGTACTTCTCTTTTACAAAACCATGTATTCCCATTCAGCACACAACTCAACTAACTTTTCCCCATATACATATATATATATATATATATATATATATATATATATATGCTGCAAACCCACAAGGAAAAAGAAAAACGATTCCAAGGACTTTCGTGTATTCAAAGCTACACCTCGTCAGGGAATGAAGATAAAAGGCGAGATGCCCATAAATATATACAACGTACAGGAAAAACAAAACAATTAGCACATACTTAACAAGGGTTAATGAGAGGCAAAAGAAATTTTAACATGATATCGTCAATTTTATACGTCCCCGCACTGTTATTGAAGTTGTTTTTAAAATGAATAAATGCACATTCTAGAATATTTCTTTCTATTATATCTCTGTTTTTAACAAGCGCTTTTGAACTATCCCACTTGATGCTATGGTTACATCTATACATATGATTAAATAAAGCATTGGAATTATTAGCTGTTCTACAAGCATATTTATGCTGTTTTACCCTAATATCCAACGTTTTACCGGTTTGGCCTATATACACTGAGTTACATTGTGTACATCCGATTGAATACACACAACCAACAACATTATCAGGGCTATTCTTTACTAGGCGTGATTTAACAGTATTATTATACTTAAAGATTACATTACATTGTTAGCTCAGTGGGCTCCGTAACCTATAAGCTATCAAAATGGTTAGTTAGTTTATTAACGCCGTTAGTTGGCTCTATTTCTGAGTCACATATAATATTGTAAATAGCATGGATCTTATTGACAAACTGAAGTTCCCTAATGACCCTAATTTCAAATTGGTAAGCTTCGATGTATGCTTGCTCGCTATTCACAAAAGTCCCTGTTGATGACCTACTTGATTTTTTAAAAGATAAGATCTCTGAATATTCTTTCCCTGTTCAACACAACACTCTTATTGAGTTAATTAAGCTTTGTGTCAAAGAGTGTAAATTTCAGTTTGAAAATAAGTTTTATGCTATGTCGTTTGGATTGGCTATGGGAAATCCCCTTTCACCTGTACTAGCTAATTTATATATGGAATTTTTTTAAAGTAGAATTTTGCCTACGATTGTTAATTTTAACCTGGTTTGGCACAGGTATATAAATGATATTTTATGCCTTTGGCCTAATAATTTGGATGTGGACTTATTTCTTGGTAGGCTCAACAATTTAGTCCCATCTATTAAGTTTACAGTTGAAAAAGAAAATGATGGAAGCCTATCTTTTCTTGATCTAAAAATTTGGAGATGCTCTAATCAGTTCAAATATAAAGTCTACCGTAAGCCTACTAATAATAACTCTTATGTGCATTTTTATTCTGACCATCATCCTTCGATTAAATCCTCTATTTTCTCTGCTATGTTTCTTCGAGCATTGAGAGTTGTCAGTCCTGAATTTTTAGATTCCGAGTTATGCAATATCATGAATATTGGTACTAAATTATGTTATCCTATTTCATTTTTAGATAACTGTCTTAAGAAAGCCAAGAATAGGTATTATAATAATGTAATTGTAAAGGAATTTCAGCGTAAAAATATCCTTAGCCTACCTTACCATGTTAATTTTCAATACCTTCCAACTGTACTTAAAGCAATTGGCATTAATGTAATCTTTAAGTATAATAATACTGTTAAATCACGCCTAATAAAGAATAGCCCTGATAATGTTGTTGGTTGTGTGTATTCGATCGGATGTACACAATGTAACTCAGTGTATATAGGCCAAACCGGTAAAACGTTGGATATTAGGGTAAAACAGCATAAATATGCTTGTAGAACAGCTAATAATTCCAATGCTTTATTTAATCATATGTATAGATGTAACCATAGCATCAAGTGGGATAGTTCAAAAGCGCTTGTTAAAAACAGAGATATAATAGAAAGAAATATTCTAGAATGTGCATTTATTCATTTTAAAAACAACTTCAATAACAGTGCGGGGACGTATAAAATTGACGATATCATGTTAAAATTTCTTTTGCCTCTCATTAACCCTTGTTAAGTATGTGCTAATTGTTTTGTTTTTCCTGTACGTTGTATATATTTATGGGCATCTCGCCTTTTATCTTCATTCCCTGACGAGGTGTAGCTTTGAATACACGAAAGGCCTTGGAATCGTTTTTCTTTTTCCTTGTGGGTTTGCAGCATTCATTCATTTCACGTGTTTTATTGTGAAATTCATCCCATATATATATATATATATATATATATATATATATATATATATATACACAGGGCGTCCCAAAAAAATGTATACACACTTTAAATAATTATAAAGGCAGTGTTTATTAAAATACATTTCATTTTCAAAATGTATAGAATCTACAGACATTATTTAATTGTTTTGTCGACGCTTGTTTTCAAACTGACGTCCGTTCTGGTCCAGGCACTGCTGATAACGCGAAGCAATGGAATCGCAAACATCACGAAACATTTCGTTTGGTATTTGTGTGCATTCTCGTTCAATGGCTGCTCTCAATTCAGCGACTGTTGCAGGTTTTATAGCGTAGACATTGTCTTTTAAGTATCCCCATAAAAAAAAGTCTAGTGGTGTGAGGTCTGGTGAACGCGGAGGGTATTCTACGAAACCCCTTCGTCCAATCCACATCCACATCGTGCCAAGTACCACTCGCAATACTCCACTCTTCGGTCCGGATCATCTTCATTAATAGCATGGACTAATCTTGGAATGTAACTTTTCCATTGACAGCGCTTCAAAATGCGTTGGACAGACGATTCTGAAATTCCTACCTCACGACTCGCTTGCCGCACAGATTTTCTTGGACTTTGGTGATACGTTTCCAGTACTCTTTCTTGCTTTGTGGGGCTTGTCGATGTCCGTGGTCTTCCGGAACGCTTCTTGTGGACATTCTGAACAGTTCCATCGGCTTCAAACTTATCTCTAATTCGAGTGATGGTAAGTCGCGTTGGTGGATCTGTTTGAAACTCCCTCCTAAACTGTCTTTGCACTTCAACTGCGTTTTCACACTTCCAGTAGCATTTTAGAATGAATTTCCTTTGTTCAAAGCTTAGTCTGACTGCCATTATTAATTCTAATGGGTTTAACTTGGAAAGAAAGAAACATCAATTGAGCTATCAGCTGTTAAAGTGTGTATACATTTTTTTGGGACGCCCTGTATATATATATATATATATATATATATATATATATATATATATATGGGAAAGGTTAGTTGAGTTGTGTGCTGAATGGGAATTGTTTAGGAATATATGATTTCGTAAAAGAGATATACATAAGTACACGTGGGTGAGTGGTGTCCGAGGTGATAGGGCACTAATGGATAATGTTTTGATGACGAGATCTGCTAGGGGAGGTTGTTATATATATATATATATATATATATATATATATATATATATATATATATATATATATATATATATATAAATAATACGAGGGAGTGCTGAAAAGTAATGCTTCCTAATTTATAATTCTGAAAAGGGATGAGATATTACAATGAAACAAAAACAAATACCTATATTCAACTTTATTCTTGTTTGACATAGTTACTTCTCAACATAATCACCTCTGCGGTCCACACACTTCTGCCAACGTTCAAGCAGTTTCGTGATGCTGTCACGATAGAGCTCTGTGTCTTGTTGAAGGAACCAATTCCTTACAGCTGTCTTGACTGCAACGGCTAAAGAGAAACGTTGCCCTCGAAGCGGTTCCTTAAGTTTAGGGAATAAGTGGAAATCTGATGGAGCCAGATCTGGGCTGTATGGGGGTAGTCCAAGACAGTGAAACCAAGGCGGCGAATTCCTTCAATCGTTAGTGCACTCGTGTGAGAATCTGAATGTCGAGGCGAACTCTTCGAATGTGTGCCTTCAATCTCTCCAGAGTTTCGATACAATGCACAGAGTTAATGGTGGTACCAGTTGGCATGAATTATGGATGGACAACACGTTTAACATCCCAGAAAACAGTAAGTATGAGTTTTCCGGCAGACGCTTAGGTTTTGAACTCTTTTGGTCCTGGTGAACCTTTGTGACGGTATTCCATTGACTGTCTCTTGCCTTCTAGGTCGTAATGGTGCACCCAGCTTTCATCTCCAGTCAAAATGCTGCATAAGAATTCGTCCCCTTCACATTCATGTCGCAACAACAATTCTCTGGAAACTTCCATTCACCTCTCCTTCATTGCATCAGTCAGCATTCTGGTTACCCATCGTGCACACACTTTTCAGTACCCAAGATTAGCAACAATAGACTGCACCTGCTCACGTGAAATGCCAAGATTGGTAGCTTGTGTTTGCTGAGATATGCGGTAATTCTCTTTGATTGGCGCGTTGTTAGTGATCCTCATCAGCTGCTGTTTGCGGTCTCCAGCTACGTGGTTAATCATGCCATTCGGCATGTCCAATGTCTACATCAGCCACATGCTTAGCACAACGGCGAACAGTATTCACATCTATACAATCACCATCACACCATACACAGCTTTCATTCACTGATGGCGACAGGTGGAATGTTTTGTGCAGTCAGAAACTCGATAACCACGCTGTTTTAACACCACTGACATTGTGTTGTCACCGTTCGCCATGTTGACTGAAGTAGATCTGAGACCTCTGGTGGCAGAACTAAGAAACTTCACAGCAATGGGCGGGAAGAACATATATTGAGTGAACTACAGTTCATCCAGCTACGTGAACCTGTTTTAGAGAAAAAAAATAGGAGACATTACTTTTTAGCATGCTCTCCAATATATATATATATATTTGATTTTACTTTTTCCCTTATACTTTCATTAGAACCATCATCCACTCCTTCCCCCTTTACTTTATACCCGATCCTTACCCTCAACTTTCATGTTTACTAAGGTAAAACTTTGGTTTACTCTATCAATCCTATTGTTTACTCAGTTGGGCTACCCTCCCCATCCCCCTTCCGCTACTTTTACTCTTAGGCTATTCCCTTCTAACACTTACCTCATTGATCCTGACCCTTATCAAAATTTTTGTCTCCACTTATCAATCCTATTCTTTATACAGCTGCGCTTAAAATTTTACTATTTTAACCTTTTCCCCCCTCTTTTACCTTTTGTTCCCCCTCTTTTCCTCTCACCTCCATTTCAAGTCGTTTCTTCCTCTTTTCCTCTCACTTTTCTCTCCCTGGCATTTCCGTACTCCCCTTGCCACTGGCACTGGCACTTGGGATGATTTGGTTGGTTGGTTTAGGTCTGAAGTAGGGGGCTTGGGAGTAGACTAGGTCTGAAGTGGGGTGATCCTCCACTACCCGTTCAATTTTCTACTTTTTGGGGTGGTTCGGCCTAAACCTCCTGTCTATGGCCCAGTTCCCACACTCCTACAAAATGCAAGTTGAAGTTAACTAGTTTCATATTCATGCTATCCTTTATTTTCCGCTATCTTCTGATGCGTAAGTACACGAGATATGTGTGCGCATGGTGTGAATAAACTCTGAAGATATTCGCCTCATTATACTTTTTCCCACTTTCCCACAAATCTTCTTTCAATACTATTTTCTGTCATCAGTGACTGGTGGAGGAGGGAGAGAGCCTTTTCTGTTCTATACTTTATAATTAATAATATTCTTGTGTGAAGGCTTTACACGTCCATAAGCGTAAGAATGGTATAAATTTTCAGTATTCATTATTTTCATTTTCTATTTCTATTTTTTCTGCTTCCTTCTTGGCTAGCCTTGAGTGGATCATAATGTGTTTGTTAGCCTGTAACTCTGTAACTGAACAGTCACTCCATGTTTCTCGTGAGACGGCTATGGCACACTTGGCCTCTGATCTTTCTACTATCTTTGATTTGTGCAGAGAAAACTTTGTGGTTTTCAATACCTCAGAAATACAATTCCTTCATCTACGAGTATCTACTCGTCACAATCTTCCACACCACTATCCCTTATCTTCAACATTACACAACTCAATCCTTCTTCTTCTCTTAACATTCTTGGTATCTCCTTTCCTGGAGAGATCATGTACTCTCTTTCTAAATCAGCTTCCAAGAGGTTAGGTGTGCTGAGTAGTATGCACTCGAAAAGGAAGAGTGCATATGCAATTGCAATTGTTGATCAATGTGCAAAGGGGGGAGGGGGGATGCAGCAAGATGGTATGCAACAAAGGGGGGTATGCAACAAGGGGAGGGATTATCCCCCAAACTGCAATGAAGGGGGGAAGGGGTTATGCAACAAGTCAATGCTGCAAAGAGGGGGGTTATGCAACAAGGGGAAGGGGTTATACCCCAATCTGCAATGAAGGAGGGAGGGACCTTTGGGGGGAGAAGGGAGGATGACCTCCCCAAAAAGGGGAGGGAGAAGGAGGAGGAGGAGAAGGGTCTTTGAGAGAGAAGGTGGGATGTCCTCGCCCCCCAAAGGGAAACCTAACCTAAGCCTTAATCTAAGAAGGAGAGAGGGATGTTCGCCTGGCTCCAGCCAGCCGCATAATGAGAGTTCATCCGAACGCCCGCTGTCTTATAAGGTCCTAATCAGCCAGTTGGCTTAGAAGACTTAATCTGACTTAGAAGGCGTAAATGGCTTCATCAGGTGTACATTATTAGGGTTGAGTTGCTAGATTGCGCTATTTATTTAATTAAAGCATATATTCTTAACAGTTGGCTTAGAAATCTGCCAGTTGGCATAATCCGCCAGTTGCCTTAATCCGCCAGTTGGCTTAACCCGCCAGTTGACTTAGAAGACCTAGAAGGCAGGTGTATGTGTATATATTAATCAACTTTTCAACTGCCAGATTGCGCTATTCAGATATTCTTGATAGTTGGCTTAGAAATCCGTCAGTCGGTTTAGAAGGTGTAACCAGCCATTTGGTATACATATAATTAAATAATAATATCATTTATATACAGAACCAAAAGAATTAAATAAAACACCATTACATCATTCTGTTTGTTTAGACGAATTATTGGGTTCAATTTCACGAAATATATACAAAAATAAATACACAATCCTATACAAACGAGGAATATATGCAATAAAATTAATGATAATATAAGAAATACACATTTTTAAACGATGGAATATATATATAATCAAAAAATAAAATAAAAAATAATATAAGAAATACAAAACGATGGAGTATAATCATCAACATATTAGTACAGGGAAAATCTATATATATAAAATTATATTAAATAATTAAATATATTGAAAATAATATACATCAAAACACATACACTTTATGTTCTACTGCGCTTAACTAAAACACTAAACTCGCACGTAATCGAGTCTACAGTCAACCATTATTGCTTTGCACTATGCACTAAATACGATTTAACATTATTTCACCGCTCAAGTTATAAGGATACCTATACTCGATGTAAATGGCCTTCATATAGTTCAATAGTATTTTTGTGCCCACTTTACATTCGGTTAGCAAGTTATCTTTAAACACGGCTAGAATACATTCAAAATCACGCACAAAGAGGTCCTCGTTAGCCACAACATCATTATTAAATTCAAGTTTATAAACAATCCTTTCCAGTTGAGGTTTTTTTTCTTACCGATCCAAGCTTTTCATTGGTGAACTCTTCTTCACAACGCATAGCGGCAATTGAAATAATCTTCTAAGTCGTAACGACAGCTGCTCATTATATAAAGGTACAATTCTTCAGGGTGAACAGTGTAGGCGAGCTCTGCCCTGTACCGCTCAAGTCCTTTGTACAAAGTTCATGATATTTCGAAGAGTCTAAACCTTTTAAATAAGCATCTAGCTCTAGACCATTCTCGCCTTGTTCATTCCTACATTCGATAAATCCGTCGAGCAGAGCGGTGTATGCATATTCAAGAACCGTGTGAAAATATATCATATCCGTAACACGAGCGTCTAATATAGGTTTCAGCTTGCGGAATCGACGATTTCAAACATTCTGTCGAGGATGAAACGGTTTCGCGTAGGGACAAGAACGTTATTATCAGAAGCATTCTTCCACATCAGTCGTATATCAATGCACGGCTGATCGTTATTTATACACAACATACAAACAGTAGCATATGAGAGGGCATCACTAATCTGTTCTCTTCTTGTACCTACACTTGCAGGTATTTTATAACGGAACTATCACGAAGATACTATTCATCTCCTCACACTTAAATAAATAACATTACGTTTACCAGATTTTGCTTGTCTACAAGTCGTTTCAAGTACATAGTTAATGTCACCGGTTTCACGCCTGAACATGCGCAATGACTTCGTCACGGCATTGAGAATGCTTCTCAAAGGAAGTTCCATCGTATTCGAGGAGTGCACGTCCAGTCGGTTCAAGCTCTGAGATGACTATGAGCAACCGGTGCGCTGTTTCGCTCAGGGACAGATGTGGAGGAGTGAGTCACACCATAAGCTGTTGAAACGTGTACGGGTTTGTTTTAGCATGAATCGCGCGAGTACTTGTACCCATTATACAGGACAACTTTTCCGACACATGGGTAATTTCAGTTTTAATGTTTTATCGGAATGCGCACAAGATGTTCTCCACACATTAACAATCCGGTGCACTATTTGAGAGAAACATATGACCGTATTTATCCTTTTTTGTTTAACAATCGACACTCGTCTCTAAACTCTATTAAAAACTCACACAGGCGTTTAGCCACAACCTCACTGCGAACCTCGTCGTGATATATATGAATGTAGTGGTGAAAGTACTTTAACTTGTCCATGATGACAAGGTTTACATTCTCAGCCGCAGGGCACGCGTACACGGTATGATGCAGCATGACATAATTCCGCCTGTCACACCACTCATCAACAAGACTCATTACCCATACCCGTTGCTGCTCTTCTGCACGCGTTGTTTCTTTCACCTTATGGTATATGTACGCTTTTATACAGTTTAGCCCTACAACGTAGTCCATTACATCGTTTGTGCCGCGAAATCCGACAATGCTCTCGCCAAAATACCCATAGAGTATTTGAACGCCCCCCAGTTTCAGCGCCCGAAAATTGTGGGTCCCAACAGTCATTTTTGGTGGCTGGGCGCCCTCATCTTCCAAGTACACTAGATCCTTCAACGAGTCAAAGTTAACGATTCGTCGGTTCGCCAGTTTAAGTGTGATACCCTGAGCCTTCACGATATATTTCGTATCCTCCCCCCACCCTCACAAGTACCCCATAGGTTTTTGGCCCTGTTGATACAAACGAGTCAGCGTATGCACCATCACCATACTCATCCTTGATCTCGGCAGTCAACTCTCCGAGGAATTCCCCCCTCTCTGTGAATATTAAGTTATCTGTGTCAGCGTACAGCATCCTCCGCCCAAGCTTGATGCGTGCGTATGCCGTTGTGAAGCTGGCTACAGGGATGTTTGTAACACGTGAGGTATCTGTGGCCAGTTCGGTGATGTTGTACTTTATTATGTACGTGTTACCAACATTCACGATCTGTATAACCTCTTTATCTGGGGCAGTGGCATAATCCCACACCTCGTTATAACTTTGGGCTAGGTAAACGTTCCTCTTACTTGTATTTCTGTGCAAACTTGCCCCAAAGACGATTTAGGCACAACTTTGCACTAAAGCGCTTGCAAGGGTTCTTAACAATTTGGGACCAGTCAAGTTGTATCCCTTCACGGTCACGGTAACGCTGAATATAAGCCGATTTTTCACCCTCGCTCTCAAACCCACGGGGGTAGCCTGATGCTTCTATTTTATCTTTCAATAAAGTATTTATGTTCGACGTGAAAAGGTTCGGGAGTTTCTGAAACCTCGACAACTCATATATCTTCAATATTCTGTAACCATGACGGATGGCTAGGGACAGCTCAGGACTTGTATATACACCTATGATCTTCGGCTGTTTGGTTGTATGATTACAGGACCCATTATTCTCCTCTGCGCACTTGACGCACAGGGGAAACATGAGTTTGTGATCTATAACGACGGGTAAGATCGGCATCCAAAAATCGCGAGGGAGAAGCACGTCTACGAAAGAAAGACCGAAATAGTGCTTGTTCAAATTTGTTGAGAACACTTCGATGGTGGGCAGGTGAGGTCCCACGGGGTACGGATTGTTCTTCATCACGTAGGGATATAAAGAACAGAAGTCAGAGTAATGGAGTTTCACGCCCTCCGTAGGTGGAAAGTATAGCTTGAATGGGTTTGTACGCCCTCCGAACAAGCTATCACCGCATTTGAGAGGAAACAACACCATTGAACGCTTGATTGTGCTTATTTCTTCACGGTACTATCCATCTGTTTCCATCCATGCATCATACTAATGCTCCCACAAGATCTTGTGACTGAACTGGGCACCTAAAGCTGATTGCGGGTGCGGGTCCATGCAAGACTGTCGGCAGGAGATCTACCGTGGATATCTCCTACGATTCCACACTCAGGACGTTGGCATCCATGCCACCAGCAACCGTTAAAAGAGTACACAGTCTTCTCACCAGTGGTACGGTCTTCGCTTAGACCAGGGGTCACCAACCTTTTTTTTGTTCACCGCCCACTTTTACGATTTTTTGAAAATTAAAAAAGCTTATCGCCCACCTTAGATCAAAAGGAATAAATCAACATAATCGATAAAATAAATAATGAAATAAATGTTTAATTACCTTTAATGTGAGCCCACTAGTGGGCGCTACCGCCCAGGTTGGTGACCCCTGGCTTAGACCATCAACCCCAAAAACACGACAGTTGACCTTAATGGGTACTTCTCCCGTGTTGCGGGCGTGTTTTATGTATACTCCGGTCTGCTGTTGTATGTGTATGAGCCAGTAAATAGCCTTGTGCCAATAACTGCGAAGGTTGTTTCTGTGAATGACGGCTAAGGTGTCTTTAGGCATGAAATTGTTCTTGAACACCGTAAAGCACAATCAAGCGATTGCGGTTGCGACTTGCAGAGGATCGCAATTGAAACGGTCTATGTACATCCTTCTAAAGGCCTAGAAACATACTCTAAGCATGCGCACTAGGGTTATAACTTTTAGACTTTTTTTCAAATAAAAGATCTCCTGTATCATAAATCGATGAACCTTTGCTTGAAAACAATGAAAAAGACCCTAATTCCTCTCAGTTTTTGAAAAAGGTCACCCCCAAATCAAAAGTTTGAATCACCATAACCATATATTTACGTTACTACTCATAAGTATATAAATATATTATTATTAGAGGGCGGACTTTTAGGTTTTAACCTAAAAAATATTTTCGAATTTTTCAGTACGCTAATATATCGTGAGATCGCCGGAAAAATCACTTCCGGTGCTCAAATTCGATGACTAATATCAATCCACCCATACAAGAAAATTCTAGAACACACGACATTGTTCTTCATGCACTCGCAAATTGTATAAAAGCACGAAATGAAATCAACCGAATCACTTGTGTCCAGTATTGCGCAATAGTTACTCAACTGTTCAGTTCAACTCAACTTCAGGTAGGCTTTTATTATTTGTAATATTTTCGCTTAATTAAAAAACATAGCGAAATGTGGAATTCGCTTCTGCACTCTTGAACATTCCAGAACATTTTTTAAATTTATTAACCATAATAATTTGTTGAATTTTTCTTCCATTTTAACACGTAAACAAAAGCGTATCCAGAATGTTTTGTAGAGGGGAGTCAAACTCAAAAAATATATAGAGCCCAAAATATTTGGTGATAAATATTTTCGTGAGACGTTCTATGGATGTTCTAAAAATATTTTCCAAAATTTTATCACCTAAAAAATAAATATTTGGTCATATTTTTTCACCTAAAAATCCGCCCTCTAATTATTATATTATTTCTATATATTATATTAATATTATATATATATAATATATATATAAACAAACAAACAAATCAACTTAATACCTTTTTATATCTGTTTCAGAAGCAATATACTGTAATGTCACACAAGAAAAGTGATACTACCATACAGAAGAACAAGGATATCTGGACCAATAATCTGGTGAGATTCCAGCAGTCACATAGAAGAAGAGGAAGTGTGCCTTTAGAAGAATCTTCACTAGAAGAAAAATGCAGAATGCCACTCCAAATCCAAATCATTGGACGGTACCAGTTTCTTGGAACAGAAATCAAAGGAAGAAAGGAGCGAATAGTGGAAATTTCCAAAGAAGTTACAAAATTATGGAAGAATAAATTGAATTTTCCGCATGTGTCAGATCAAGTAATACAAGCAAAGCTTGACAAGGTGATGAAGACTTATGATGAATGTGTCAGGAGGGGAAAATATGATGCCCTGAATGAACTTTTTGATATCACTAAAGTAAATGGCCAATGGTTATCCTCGGAAGACAAACGACTGTACCACCTTCAAGTGGAAAGCAAAGGAGAAGTGGGGTACTCTACAGGTCAAGTTGCAAGTGAAGAAACGATTCACCCTTCAAAGAGACGAAAATTGCCTGCTGAATCAGCATCAACATCTTACAATCATGTATCTGGTGGTAGTGGTACTGAATCTGAAGAGAGCGAGCATGAAGATGAAGATGAGAGTATTACTCCACCAACCAGAAGACATAACAAAAGTAAAGTTGCAACCAACTTGGTGACATCCACAGGAGTATCAACAAGTAAAGCCGCTAAAATATGCAAACAGTTGTCACTTGATGGTATTGACATTCCAACACCAAGTCAAGCAGCAATTTACAAGTCAGCATACAAAGAGGCTGCTAAATTGAAGGAGGAAATGATTGAAAATTTACAGATGGAAGAGTGGTCTTTACATTTTGATGGAAAGCGCATTGAGGAAAATGAGTATCAAGTAGTGGTACTTAAAAATGAAAGAACCGAAGTAAAATTGGATGCATTGCGTCTGAAAGATGGCAAGGCTGAAACTATTGCTGAAGGAATTGCAAAAGTTATTGATGAATACACCTTATGGAATGCAATAAAGATGATCGTTGCTGATACAACAAGTGTTAACACTGGGAAAAAGAGTGGAGTTGTTGTCAAATTGCAACGAATGTTCTCAGAGAAGGGTATCTGCAAACCACAATTTATCAGTTGTCAGCATCACATTCTGGACAGGATTCTCCGTTTGGTAATGGACGAAGATCTTGGTGCTAACACCAGTTCTCCAAACATCGAATATCCATTTGTATCCCAACTGGTGAAGAATTATGAGGAACTAAAGGCACAGTTTGTTAATGGAACAGAAGAGGTCCTCGAGAAATCAGGATGGAGAGATGATATTAAGTTTTTGTACCATCTAACACGGGTGTTTAAATTCTTTGAAGAAAAAGGGAATTTTCCTTTGATTAACTTTCAGAAAATTCCAAACATCAGCAATGCGAGGTGGCATTCAAGAGCCATTCTAGCTATCCTTGCATTTATTCTTATACCTACAACAAGGAAGACTTTGGAGAAGGTATGCAGATTCATTTCATACAACTGGGCAGAATATTGGTACAAGTATTATAACGATTATGTTGTGAGTTCTTTTATTATATTACATGGAATATGCAATAAAGTTACGTATGCAATAATCGATTTTTTGATTTCGGGGTGACCTTTTCTAAAAAGATATTAAAATGAAAGTTCATTTCTTTGTTTTTAGGCAAAAGTTCATCGAATTAAAGTACAGGAATATTAAGTTGTAAAAAAGTTATAACCCTAAAAATTGCGCACATCATTCACGCAATAACGGTCACATTCATCAGCTATATTGTATGGACTAGTTTCATTAAATCTGTTGTAGTAGCGGTCAAAATCTTCACGCTGACTAGCCTGGCTAGATTACAAGGTGTGAATAACAAAGTATCTTTAAACTGAACATTACCTCTTATCTGCATTGTGTAAGTTTGCTTTCCCTTTTCAAGGGCTCGCCTGTAATTATTTCTGATGACTCGTGTTCAAGCAATTCTTTACAAAGGAGCTGTGTGTTAAATTTTGCTTCGTTATGGGCAAGAATAAGTCATTTTTTTGAACTTGTCCGGTAACTTGACAATATAGGATACAAAGAGTTTCACAGGACTGAAGTGTGCGCGACCGTTTTAAAAACGTTTGTCCGTTTACCACATTTGTGACACTCATCACACTCAACCTCTATGCACTCATCGCAAATAGTCTGCCTTACGAGTAGATGTGAGATAACCTCTTTGGTTTCAGCGTTTGTTTAAGTTTCTATATCGTAGTACAGAGTTATACAGGGCTTATTTTTAGACTTAGCGTCTTTCATATAACATACATGCTTTACTCCATCCGCCATATATTTTCATGACATGTAGAACAGTGAATTTCATCGCATTTATGCTCAAACTTACCCCAATTATCCATCATATGAAACATACCACATTCACAGATTCTCATTTTCCTGCAAGTGTCAATTGACTTAAGGAACTCAAAGCATTTATTATTGAAAAATGTACGTCTGCACACATTACATTCCTTCTTCTCAGCTTCAACTACACGACTTTCCCATTTAGAGCTTTTACACTGCTCACATACCATGTGGCATTCCTTACAATGTTTCACAATATCATCCGCAAACTAGAGACATCCCTTACACAAATCATGATGCCGTCCATATTTTTTACTTTTATCATAACTCGCGTAAAGGCCCCTTTAATGCGGATAAGGAGATACGTTGTTCGTGTCAATCCTAAAATAAGTAGAGGTCTTGTACGATCTCGCACTCAGCTTTTAAAAACATACACAGTCCTACGATGATCATCCATTCGAAATACAACTATACGAACATTCATTTCCTTCTCTACCCTTGTCAGCTTTTCTGGACCCATATTACATTCAAACTCAAGCTTACAATCTGAAGCCAGTTCACGGCCACACTGCACAGCCGTAGGAAGCCAAATTTTTGGCGTCCGTGTATTTAGCACAGCAAACATATGAGCCAAGACTATTGCTATAAAGGCGGAACCACGATCGACATTTATATGCCGTCTGTAAATAGCCTGAGAATTGAAATTAAGAGTATAAGGTGTGGCACTATGACCCGCAACCCGGAATACTCTGTCAATATCCACCGTGAAGTTGTCCATATTGAAGGCTGTTCTACTTTGAGAGGCCTGCATTATCCGGCCCAAAATGTAATCTATATCCACAGCTGCCAAGCGTCTGAATGGTATTACTACCCAAAAATCATCTACATCACCATCATCTGACCCGAACCCGAAGGACAGCCTCGTCCTGACTTCACGTTCGTCGCGGTTCTGAAGGGCAAAATCCGCAATACTCAACTACGCGCCGCAGTCCATCACCTTTGTTATACAGGGAGCCACGGTCAACCCTGACTACGTACCGATTTCTAGTCAGGGCCGGGGTGGGGATAGCTGTGCGCACCAGTTCGAATGTTATACCTTCCTCTACAGAGCGAGAAGCTGCTGGTGTGGAGGATGTACCGAAATTGAGTAGGAATAAGGGGGTATATTTGAGGAAGGAGCTAGTGTTGGGGTTGTGTCGTAAGACATAGAGGGCTGGGGCTCTATTACTGGGGTCTAGTAACCGGTGCACTCTAGGCACGTTTTATACCTGACGTGGAAGGTTCTTCATCGTCGTGCCTCCGCTTTGAACTGCCACGTGGTGGAGGTGTCGCTGGTGAGGGTTCTACGGCGGGGTTGGAGTGTGTAGCTACACTGTCATCGGGGTCGTGTGTAATATCGATGATGGAGTGCTGTACGTCGTCGTCATTCACGGTTCTGTGGAAGAAGAAAAACAAGAATATAAGGAGCAACACTTAAATTTTGTTACATTTGGAAATGCTGAACTTAGGACTGTGACGTGTTAGAGATGGAATCTGCAGAAAAATTCAGGTTCACAAAGCCATCCACACCACGTATTATATCCGGCAATACAGGATGTGGTAAAACTGTGTTTTTGCTCAAAATCATTAAAGATAAGGGGGAGATGTTCTCAAAATTTGTGCATAAAGTAATATGGTGCTATTCGACGTATTAATCAGTGTTAAACGAGTACCAAGATGATATTTTCTTCCACCAAGGCGTATATGACCGTTAATTCGTTAAAGGGAAATGAGCATACAGTCATTGTAATTGACGATCTCATGTTGCAGATGCATAAAATGTTTGTCGAGACATTTACAGTGTTCTCCCACCATTTTAACATAAGTGTATTTTTCTTCAATCAGAATCTATTTTTCAAAAATAGATACATGCGCGATGTCGTTAAGTACACAATATCTAGTCTTATTCGCGCAACGTAGAGATGTCACAAATTGAGGTATTAACCAAACAAATGTTCTCGAATCAGCGTAAGGAGTTTTTGGAATTTACAAAGAAGTTACAAGTCAGCGTTACGGAAATTTGCTTTGTGACCTTCACCCGCGAAACACGTTTAGGGTGCTTCTACGAACGAATATATTCCCAAACGAGCCTGAAACGGTGTATATTCCAGAATGACAAAGAGGCTAAAGAAATACCGTGAATTAATAAAAATCTATCAAAGATTGCCCCGGGCACTGCAGCAGATGTTTGTTATAAATATCGACTCGGACTTTTTAAAATGCATCTTGAAATCTGTCTTAATGTTATAAAATGTAATGTGCCAATGAAACCCTTTCAGAAGGCTCGCCTACGTCTTTACAAGAACATAATACGTACGCTCACTCGTAAAAGTCAAACTGTGGGGAAAAAAAAGTGAATTATTTTAGAAAGAGGGGGATCATTCCTCCCCATCTTACGAAGTACGAAGATTATAAGAATCCAAGAGAACCCCCCCATGGTTCTTAGGCACAGCGCGAGCTACGATGAGCAGAACGACATAGGACCTGGGGCCAACGTTAGAGATGACCAACCAAAGAATAACGGAACACAACACATCGAGCATGTATTAAAAACCAGTCTCCCACCTACATTGAGGAATAAAGGCTTAAGTCTTTATAATCTATTGAGTGAGAACCCCATCATACAGTGGACCGATACAGGCGAGGTCATTGTTGAAGAACAAGGGTACAGTTATCGAATATCGTGGACATTGTCCATGATCTAGTGAGAAAGTGGGACAGGCCTTCACCAGCAGGATGGAAGCATATTAAAGCAAGAATACAACAAATAAATGTCCCCAAAACATTGCTAGAAATCTGAACAGGTTAAAAGACTTGGAGCAAGTCTCACATGTGCCACAACCGAGTACGCCATCACCCCCAACAGTAGCATCTCTGAAGAGGGCAAAGAAGAGACCAAACGACAACAACCAACCCTATCCACGTGTCTTTAAAATACGCAAATGGCTACCATAAGAAAACGCTCTTATGACATTTCTAACCCAGCTTTCAATGGCGGTGTTCATAGACTGTACAGAGGTGTTTACAATGAAGGAGTAGAGAAAAGTGATGTTGAGGGGTTTCTGCGGGAGCCGGATGCTTATACACTTCATAAGCCGGTGAGAAAAAGGTTTAAAACAGTCAGGACAACAGCGGCTTTGATTGACACTATTTGGCAAGCGGATTTAATAGACATGCAAAGATATTCAGTGTATAATGATGGCTACGTTGCATCCTATTCATGATAGATCTATTCTCCAGATATCTGTGGCTAAATCCTCTGAAAAATAAATCGCCTAAAACAGTTGCTAAAGCTACCAAAACGCTGATGTTGAAAGAAAACAGGGTTCCTGGCTATTTTTGTACGGATATTGGGAAAGAATTTATAGGCCGCACTTTTCAGACCATGCTGACAGAGTTTAATATCACTTACTACACTAGCAATTCTATACATAAGGCCACTTTAGCTGAAAGAGTTCAACGTACCATAAAGGAACGCATGCATCGCTATTTTACACATACAGATATATAAACATTCTGGGATCATTGGCCTCGTCATACAACCGTTCACACCATCGCATGATTGGGACAACACCTAACGAGATTTTAGAAAAAGGTACGCGTCCAGAGCCTGATGTGAGAAGAGATGGAACACCGCGGCCATACTCTACACGTTTCAAAATCAATGATTATGTAAGGCTGTCGCGTTCCGGAAATAAATTCCCGAAGTGATTTGAGCAAGGCTGGACACGTGAGATTTTTAAAGTTTGTGCAATGAGACCTAAAGGCGAGATAATGATATATTACGTTGAAGATTTGAATGGGGAAAAAATCACACGAGGCTTTTACCGCGAGGAGTTGCAGAAAGTGACATTTAATTTAGAAAAAAAATGTGTTTAAAATTGAAAACTTTTTAGGCAACAAAGGTTCAGGAAAGAGAAAAATGTACCTGGTGAAATGGCTATGGTACCCAGAAAGCTTCAACACCTATATAAAAGCTGCTGCAATAATGAAGCTTAAATAGTATGCAATATGACACCTAACCACTTTTATGTCACACCTACGTCCTCTTCTTCTCTGTCTGTACATCCTAACAACACCCTGGCCAACTTTGTAATAGAACTCCCTGGGCCCATTGAATTGGAACGTGATTCGTACGAAGTTGGTGTTTGTGAATTCCAGTTAGCCACCAAATTTGTAACTTTTGAAAGTGAACAGGACATATTTCTGATTCTTAGAAGATTCGACGAGTATGAAAAATTAGGCATCACCTTAGATGATACTATGCGATCAGTCCTGTTCGGTGGGGTACAGTACTATAGTACAAAAGTAACACTAGGACTCGGTCATTATGACACAGCCTCGGAAATTGTGAGGGGCTTAAACAGGAGTCTTGAAAAGTCCTAGCTAACCGCCGACTTATTTTTTTAAGTCGTAAACATAGACACGCCTGCACACACGTTGAAGTTAAAATCAACGATTTGTAGAAATATTAATTTCAAAGACCTGTTCTCAGTTGTGGCCGAGGATCGATATGGTGCAGCCCTCCAAAGAGACACCTTTCACGAGGCACAACATGGCTTGGCCAGCTTAATGTATCAGTTGAAATTGGAGAAATTGGGTGAAGGCTATCCATCTCCAGACATGTGCTATATTTACAGCAATATCGTGGAGCATCCACTTGTTGAGGATACCCAGGCGCGTCTGCTGCGCATTGCACACATTCCCAACCATAGAGGGAAAAGTTTGAGCATTACATATGACAAGCCCCACTATGTGAATGTTGCGATTAATCTATTAACCAATATCTCAATATATATAAGAACAATTGAGGGAAAAAATTTCCTATTCGGTGATCGGAGCTTAACAATGAAGCTACACTTTCGGTGCATTCAATTATAATGACCATAAGGCCTTTCACAGTCTATCGAGGGGTGAGATATCAGCGTGAGAGTGGGCTTGGATCCATTTTTTCAACCATACTATGCACGGCTGTCCTATTGTTGAAGAGGGGCGCCAGATACCTCGGGAGAAAGGCGTTACAATCAGGTTTTAACGCGATAGAAGACATAATGGGTGGAGCTAAATCTAAAGAAGGTCTAAAAAAACATTTAAAACGTACACGGGACGAAATCATCAAAGATGCAAAGAGAAAAATGGGTGGTGGCGGAAAGAAGAGGGCTGTCCGGAAGAAGGGGTTACCAACACCTGGCGCTAAACGTAAAAGGACATCAAAAAATAAGAATTGTTCTAAGCGAATGAAACCTATGGTTGATAATTTTTTTAACTGATATAAGCTGAGGACATTGGTCTCACGAATCATAGGCTGATTACTACTTGTCGAGAGAGGTGGCACTATTTTTGACTCGTCATGGCACGCTTCATCCATCCGTGTAGCTCACAATGTTGTAAATCTGAGCTGTCCCTCTTTGATATGGCCACAACACTAGTTTCTATTGAGCTCAGTGACTTTATTACAATTAACCCATTAAACACAATTAGTTCCCCGAATGCCCCTATAGAATTCGTGATACCCAGGGCAGGCCCATATTTTTTTGATCCAAGCTGCATGCACATGTACGCTAAACTGCGTATGGCCCATTCATATGGATTGGACTGCGATGATAAGTACTCTGCATACCCTGAAACCAACTTTCTACAATCCATATTCAGTCAGTGTGAGGTGTATTTAAACCAGGTCAACATCTTGGCAGAAACGGGTTATTATCACCTACGAGCGTATCTTGTAAATGTACTCAACTTTTCAAAAGAAGCGAAGGATAACTTTTTAACCGCCGAAGGCTATTATCATTCCCATTTGTGCGCACTCGATGTATTGTGTAAAGTTTTACGCGTGTATATATAATTGTAACTATATTGTGTAAAAGGTCTCCATTAATGTTAGTCTTATTTAACGGACGCTCGTTCTGTAAACTGAATTGTACTAAAACATGATTTCTACCATTTAATAAATTGATGAAAATACAATGTGTCCTGTTCTTAACCAAAAAAAAACATACATTAATTCCTCGATGACCTGGCATTCGTTGGTCCGGATGTGAGCCTATACCTCGACCTCCGTATTCAGGTCACTGGGTTGGCTGCGCTGTAAAACCTCCAAATCGCTGTCGACTATTTGCTTTTCTTCAAAGTTGTCACGAAAAGTAGCTATAACACGATCGAGCTCCGCATCGGGCCTTGAAGGAGAAATTAACTTGATTAGTTTATACTTTTTCTGAATTTTTTTTAATTAAAACCCAATTTTGAATCGAATTGCAGAAAGCCTAGCGCAGTACTAATACAAACTAATCTATGATTGAGGATATCTGCTATTTTAATGAAACATTTACAACAAAATGTGATGAGTAGAAACGTATTATCACAACCACACCATATATATATATATATATATATATATATATATATATATATATATGCTGAAATAACCACGGAGACACAGAATGGACAATAATTATAAACCTATTGTTTTTCACCAAAATACACAGAGAGAGAGAGAGCTGCAAGGCGTTACAAGTACACTAATTTAAAGCGCTGGAAATACTTTTATCCTAACTGTGCATACTACGCAATGCCTACCATCATAGGGTCTCGAGCGCAGGACCGTTGGAATTCTTTAAAGTTTTAGTAATTCTAAAACCCTACCTGTAGAACTTTCTATAAATTTATTAAACGTAAATATTTGATAAACAAAATTCACTCTAAATACTTGATAGAATACATTAATTACAGAAAGCCTAGCAGAGTATCCTGTAGTAAACCTGCATTTATATGTCAGGACACCACGATGTATATATGGGAGGGGAGAGTTACAATAAGATAAAATGTCGATTAGGGCGTCCGGATCAAATAATAAACAGCATGCAACTAGCTTAACCGTGGTCAAAAGGAAGATTAGCTGGGTGTGCTACGTATCGACCAACTGCCCATCTCAGTACTAATGCAAACTAATCTATAATTAAAATTGAGGATACCCGCTGTTTTCATGAAACATTTACAAGGAGTAGAAAATGTATTATTACATCCACACCACACATATATATATATATATATATGAAGAAATAGCCACGAAAGAGCAAATAAACACAAAGCAATTAGACTAACCGGGCTCAAAAGATTAGTTGGATGTACTGCGCACCGTCTGCCAGTGTGGAAAGGGATTTATAAATTTTAACACTTGTGCTGAATGAAATGATTATATATATATATATACATAGACCGTGAATGAATCACAAGTTAAATTAATTACTTACATTTCAATGTCCTCTTCATTGGTTGAATCTTTCTTCCCGTCACAAATTTCTGCAATGGTTTGCGTTGAAAGTAGGGCGTTCCGGTCAGCCGTTCCGAAAATTACGACTGCTGCACCTGCACAGAGGTGTCCGTCTTCAAACAATTGTGGGGAGCAGTCCAAATTGTAACCAGTCTAAATTGTAAACACCCCCAATATCTGACTGGCGATTTTTCTCTGTGAGAGCGAGGTTTTCAGCTAATCAGAGATCCTGGACTCGTTCTCAGGTCCCGCCCATTGGGCTGTGATTGGACGAGCCGCGAATTCTGGGTGTGTTTCAAATATAACTTATACATTCCATAGATTTCTTTCAGAAATGAAACAGTTTCGTAGAGAGAGAGAGAGAGAGAGAGAGAGAGAGAGAGAGAGAGAGAGAGAGAGGGAGAGAGAGAGAGAAAAGTTTTGTTTGGGAAATAAAATTTGTTTTTCTGAGGTGTCAAGCAAAGTGATGCATATCGAAGTATATTTAAGACAAAAATAACAGATGTCAGGTGTTTTTCGAAATTTACCTGTCATCTCCACACAGGTGGGTTTTACTTCCAGGGGCCGATCTGCCGCAATCTAAATTCCATCGAACCGATGCGTCCTTCTAGAGCCAAAGACAATATTATTTATCAATTGTTTTATTGTATATATTTGTGTCTTAAAGATAAATTTATGTTGAAACGAAATAATTGGATTAAGAGGAAAAATTAAGTTACCCCGAAATAGAATCTATTTGGGCGAAAGACGAGAAATGAAATAGTTATCCGTAAACACAATCTATTTTTAATATAAAGTTATATTAATATTTTTTGTAATAAGGCTTAAAGATATATTGGTGTCTTAAAGATAAATTTGTATTGAAACAAAATAATTGGCCAAAAGAGGAAAATAAATAAGTTACCCGAAATAGAATCCATTTTTATTATAAAGTTATATTAATATTTTTTGTAATAAGGTTTGAAGATATATTTGTATCTTAAAGATAAATTTATATTGAAACAAAATAATTGGATAAAAGAGGAAAAATTAATAAGTGACCCCTAATTTAATTTCTATTTTTTAAAAATCATATTAATGCTTTTTATGTTATAGTTTAAGAATAAAATTGTGTATTATGGCGAAAATTTTTTTTTGCCTTAAACTTAGTTTATCTTCGATTTTTTGTTTGAAAGATCGCCCACCAAATGCCAAATTGGCCTCGTGGTGTTCCACCACGAGAAGGTCAATAGAAAAACTATTGGCGTTCCCTTTTTTGAGATCTTTTCGGTCTACCCCTTGTCCCCATAAACGTATTTTTTGTTTAATAGCTCTGTCTATTGGGTCGTATTTAGAGACCTTGTCGGCCTACCAGGAGCTGGTAAGTAAAGCGGTGGTGGTGGTTGTGGTGCTGTGGAAGTGGTTGTGGTGGTGGTTGTGTAATATTGCTTCACCACCAATCGTCTAAGTTTCGACGCTTGGTTGTAGCCTTCATATCAGTTACGTGGTGTTGATGGGATGAGCTCCTAAAAGTCTATACTTAGACGATTGGTGGTGATGTGGTGCTTTTTTTGTGTGGTGGTTGTACTCGTATATATTTTGCTATTGGGGCTTTGCATGCATGTGATTATATATATATATATATATATGTGTATATATATATGTGTGTGTGTGTATGTGTGTGTGTGTGTGTGTGTGTGTGTGTGTGATAATAGGGGCTTTATGGGCGTATAGTCGGGGAGTGTATGTACGTTTTGTGCGCTTTTAATTCGTTCGAAGGTTATTAATATATACAGGCCATTTAGGCCTTCTAAGCCAACTAGCTGCTTAAGCCAACTGGCTGATTAGGACCTGAAAAGACAGCGGGTGCTCGGATGAACTCTCATTATGCGTCTGGCTGGAGCCAGACGAACATCTCTCTCCTTCTTAGGTTAAGGCTTAGGTTAGGGTTTCCCTTTGGGGATGAGGACATCCCATCTTCTCCCCAAAAACCCTCCTCCTTCTCCTTTCTCTCCCTCTTAGGTTAAGGTTACCCCTTTGGGAGGAGGTCATCCTCCCTTCTCCCGCCAAAGCTCCCTCCCACCCTTCATTGCAGCTTGGGGGATAACCCCCCCCCTTGCAGCATTGTCTTGTTGCAAGACCCCTCCCCCTTTTTGTTGCAAAACCTCTTGCCAACATCCCCCCCTTTTGCAACATTGATGAACATTTGCAATTGCTCTGCACTCTCCCTTTTTGTGGATATACTACTGTGCTGTACCAGGTGCACAGTTTCTTCACCTCCTCTCAGTTGTCGTCTCTGTATAAGGGTCTTGTCCGTCTCTGTAAGGAATACGCATCATATGTGTTGGGTACCTCAGCCCACACAGCTCTACTTGTCTGGGTGGAATCAAAGGCTTTTGTCTCATCAAAGCCCCGTCTCTTACTGACTGCCTTCAATCCTTTTCTCTCGCCGCAGGTCTGCCTCACTCTCTCTTTACTATTGCTGTTATAACAGACACTGCTCTTCTGAACTCTCATTACATGCCTCCTCCTTTAAAATAAGTTTTACAATAAAGGACATTCGACACATTCTCATCTATTTTCTGTCGAACTCTCTAAGGGAAGAGTTAATCGGTATTCTAATTCTTTCATCTACTCAACCGGTCAACTTTGGAACAACCTTCCTTAATTCATCTTTCCCCCTGTCTGTGACCTACAATCTTTCAAACGCAGCGTCCAGGAATCTCAAAAACCATGAACCTTGATTTCGGCTCTCTTCTCCTCCTTCTATATGGAGGATGCCTTTTAAGGGCGTTCGCCGTTGGCCCCTCCTTCCTGCATATATATATATATATATATATATATATATATATATATATATATATATATATGCCTCTACTTTTTCATATACGTTTCTACCTTTCTTTAATATATGCATCAAATCCTCGTGGCTATGCATACCTTATTTCAAAGTTAATTAGAGAAGAGATGAGAGGATTTCTTGATATGGAATTTATAGGCAGATTTTATAAGAATATATATATATATATATATATATATATATATATATATATATATATATACACTGTATATTAAGGTGGTCCTTATTTGGGAGGTAAAATTTTTTTAGAGAATTTCCCTGCTCCCAACCCTGAAAGTTGTGCCGTTTGGTGTGGAAACTTGTATAGAGTTTCATTAGAATCTATTGATATTTAGGTGAGACACAAGCGACTTGAAATTTTGCCTTATGTGACACATTTGTATATTATGGTACTGTGGGAGAACCAAGATATACAATACGAATGTTCTTTAAAATCTTTTGAAATTTTATTATTTTATTCTCATTGACTCTCTGGAAGTAATCATAACGATTTATAAAAATTAATTGATATTATCAGTTAATAAATTGCATGACTACAAATGTAGTTATTGAGCGCTGTAGGGGGTAGTTTTTGGCTTGAAAGTTTTCCTTATTGTCAATTTATTTCATTTCTTTTATCAAAAATCTTAAAACTATAATTTTTTTGGGATATACACATTTTTGAGGAAGGCACCACACTATAAAAAAGAAATATGGGGTAATCGGGGGCTGTCTCCCCTACTCATTTGGTAATTATCGTCTCCACCAGTATTTGTCCTCCAAGCTTCATAAAATGGTTGAACAAATAAATATTAATTTTGTCAAACACTTTTATTCCTTTTCCCAACACTTTTGATAAACTTCAAACAAATATACAAATTCTGCATTAATATAAAAAAATGGAACCAAATTAAACTTCAAGCCAGAGAAGTCATTCTCAATTTCGTAGATATTATTTTTCATGGTATCTTTGGAAACAAATCTTTACATGCATTGATTTTTCACATTTCTCGCATCGAATACGACAATTCTTTTTACAGACAATACAACGTCTAACAGGAGAGCTCACTGGGTAATGATTGCGATTGTCTGTTCTATATCCATATGGACTGGCCTTGAAGGACCGGGCCTACAATCGATCATTGACCTTGGCCCTGACTGCTTCAGCAAAACTATTACTGTAATAAGGTTCTTCCAAAGTCTTTTGTTTTGTCTGACTGTTGGAGCACAGCTGATACAGTTTCCAATCAAAAACAACAGCAACATTCAAAGCATTGACAAGCAGTGGCCAATACCATTTTTTACCTTGAATTCTTGGCCTATAGTTTGTTAGAGCCCTACCCATGACAACTACCCCACCCATTCCGTTATTATAAAATGTAACGATTGCTGGCTGAGGTGCATTAACTAGTCCTTTTCCCTTTACCCACCGTTTTACTTGTCCAACTAGTTCTACTCCATATGCATTAATACAAAAAGATACAACCGAATTGTCATTCCATCTAAACATCTCTACATCTCCATCTGATCTATTTTATAATCGTATGAACCTCGTTCTAATTTCTTCATATCTGCTACATTGTCTTGAGCAAAGCTTTGAAGACACCACAGCTAAGTTAAAGAAATATCTCTGCACTTTTACTGCTAAGGCCACCCCATCCCACGACACCATACCTCTATCTCCATCCCGAATAACCTACCACCAACCTATCCACGCAATGAATTCCACAGTGACTATTAGTAAGAAGTGAAGAAAAGTATAATAAAATTCATAATTTATTATAATAAGCTAAAAGTAATTTTACCTCACGAGGGTAGCCTCGTGAGGCACGTGTTATACTCTTCTTTCGGAATGTTCTCCAATTCTCATGTCGCATTTTCGTTGATCTTTGGTACTTCCTGAAATCTTTTTCCCTTCAGGGTGTTTTTCAGCTTGACGAACAGGAAAAAGTCACAGGGTGCCAAATCCGGCGAATACGGTGGTTGGGGAACCAGTGGAATGTTGTGCTTCGTTAAGAATTCCCTTATGGAGAGTGCAAAATGCCCGCAAAATCGGCGTCGGGTTCGTGGATGTTGCATCACGACAATGCGTCCTCTCACAAAGCACTCTCCATAATGGAATTCTTAAAGGAGTCCAACATTCTACTGGTTCCCCAACCACCGTATTCGCCAGATTTGGCACCCTCATTTTTCATTATTTCGTTATCTCTCCTCCTCGTGTGCAGAAACGTTCCTTAATACTTATGTCGTTTCTATTCATTTATATACTGCGCGGTCATTGCAGTTATTTGCGCATATTCACGATTTGCGAGGGTGCTCTCTGAGGGCATTGGTTTCTGCCCTATTTGGGAGAATTTCGATTTGTGATTGAGTGAGGTCCGTAGCATAATGGTAGAGCGTCCGACCGGCAATTGGAAGGCCCTGGGTTCGATTCCCAGGCGGTTCGCCTCATTTTTCATTATTTCGTTATCTCTCCTCCTCGTGTGCAGAAACGTTCCTTAATACTTATGTCGTTTCTATTCATTTATACTGCGCGGTCATTGCAGTTATTTGCGCATATTCACGATTTGCGAGGGTGCTCTCTGAGGGCATTGGTTTCTGCCCTATTTGGGAGAATTTCGATTTGTGATTGAGTGAGGTCCGTAGCATAATGGTAGAGCGTCCGACCGGCAATTGGAAGGCCCTGGGTTCGATTCCCAGGCGGTTCGCCTCATTTTTCATTATTTCGTTATCTCTCCTCCTCGTGTGCAGAAACGTTCCTTAATACTTATGTCGTTTCTATTCATTTATATACTGCGCGGTCATTGCAGTTATTTGCATATATATATATATATATACACAGTAGAATCCGTTTATTGTAATCACCGATATTGTTACCAATCGCCTAATGTTATCAGAATTAACAGTCCCAAAGCATCGAGGTTAAATTACATTATAAAACCTCCGCTTATAGTAATCAGAGTTTCGGTTATAGTTATCAGAATCTTAAAATGACGCATAAAATATCGTGTACGGACGCACTCATGGCGAGGAAAAAAGTGCTGATTTTTCACGTGACCGGACAGCTCATACCAGGACAACACATACCCGGACAACTCAGACCCGGACAACTCAGACCCGGACAACTCATACCTAGGACAACTCATACCTAGGACAACTCATACTCTCTTCAACAATTACCACCCCAATGTTGATCTTTTCATCTATATCCACCCCGAAAGTTTAAACTCTGCAAATTAACCAAAATAAGATAAGAAAACAATAACAACAAATTTATTATTTATTGCAAACATATAATAAATAGAGAACCATTATTTACATAAGATAAAATTTGAATGCCCGGTTAGGTCAACTGTACGCCCTTGACGATTGGTTAGGTTTAGTCGTGATGTTTTCGTTAGTTTTAACGAAAATATCACGACTAAACCTAACCAATCGTCAAGGGCGTACAGTTGACCTAACTGGGCATTCAATGAACCCAACCGGGTATTCAGTTGACCTAACCGGGCATTCAATGAACCTAACTGGGCATATATATATATATATATATATATGGGAATGAACTCAGAATGGTTCCCTGAGTTTTTTATGATACACACAGACCGTGCATGGAAAAAGGAACTCTTCTGGGATAATTAAATCCACTATAGTCCGAATAAGTAATGGTAAATGACAAATACCATAGTTTTTCTTTTTCATGATGCAAGCCCGACGTGGGCAACGGGTCTCTCGCAAAGAGGTCCCATAAATATAGCTTCCCTCACCAGCTATCTGCAAAGCAGACAGGATCCAGCTTTGGGACATGGATCTAGGGTTTAAAGCAGCCTAGCCCCACTACATTTAGAACCTCAATATAAGTAAAAGACTCGTTGCCCCTTTTTCTTTGATTTATTCAATCCGACGTGAATGCAACGAGTCTTTTACTTATATTGAGGTTCTAAATGTAGTGGGGCTAGGCTGCTTTAAACCCTAGATCCATGTCCCAAAGCTGGATCCTGTCTTTTTGCAGATAGCTGGTGAGGGAAGCTATATCTATGAGACCTCTTTGCGAGAGACCCGTTGCCCACGTCGGGCTTGCATCATGAAAAAGAAAAACTATGGTATTTGTCATTTACCATTACTTATTCGGACTATAGTGGATTTAATTATCCCAGAAGAGTTCCTTGTTCCATGCACGGTGTGTGTGTATCATATATATATATATATATATATATATATATATATATATACTGTATATAACTTGCATGAATTTTAAATGTTTAAATTTAATTTTTAATTTTACAAAATAAATGTTTTCATTAATTTTAAAAATAAATGTTTTCATTAATTTTAAAAATAAATGTTTTCATTTCATAATGTTTTCATTAATAACTTGCATGAATTCTAAATGTTTAAATTTAATTTTTAATTTTACAAAATAAATGTTTTCATTAATTTTTCATTTTTTTTTCTGGTCCTATGTATGAGTTGTCCTAGGTATGAGTTGTCCTAGGTATGAGTTGTCCGGGTATGAGTTGTCCTGGTATGAGCTGTCCTGGTATGAGCTGTCCTGCTATGAACTGTCCTAGAACCGATTTTTCAGCAGCTGAGATGTGGATTAAGACAGAATGGCCAAAAATTATTGCTGAATATTCACCTGAAAACGTTTACAATGCAGACGAAACAGGACTTTATTTTCGTGCAATGCCCGAACATACTTATTTATTTAAACATGAAAGCTCCAAAGGATTTAAAACCTCAAAAGAACGCGTAACAATTCTTTGCTGCACTAATATGAACAGTGAGAAACAAAAACTGTTAGTGATTGGAAAAAGTAAAAATCCTCGGTGTTTTAAGGGTGTGAAAAGTTTACCAGTGGATTATTGCTCAAGTTCAAATGCGTGGATGACAAGTGTCATTTTTAAAAACTGGTTAGTTAAATGGGATACAAACCTGAAACGAAAAATTGTTTTGTTGGTAGACAACTGCACAGCACATACATGTAATGTGTCATTAAAAAACATTAAAATAATCTTCTTGCCTGCAAACACGACATCACTGATTCAACCATGTGACCAAGGAATCATACGGACTCTAAAGGCTTACTACAGAAGAGAAATGCGTAGCAGAATTTTAGGAGAATTAGATGAGACTCAAGAAAAAACTGATGCAAAGGGTGATGCAAAGGGTGGCTTCTTTAAGAAGGGCACGGAAACATCTCCAAATGAAGAACCTGATGCTATTGAAGAGGAAATCATGGAGAAACCCCCAGATGGTATGTCAGAAGAAGATTTTAAAAGCTGGTTGGCCATTGATGAGGAAATTCAAGTGGCAGCTACCATGACATCATCAGAAATATGCCAAGCTGTTACTGAAGCAGGCTCTGAATTGGCTGAAGAAAGGGAAGAGAATGAAGGCACTAAACAAGAAAATAGTCCAGAAGACCCTCCAACAAACGCTCAGATGCGAGAAACTCTGCAAATACTTCGTCGCGGTGTGCAACACCGATCTGCTGAATTTCAAAAGCATTATGATTATGAGCGCTTTATTGACTTACTGCAAACAAACCGCAGGCAAACAACACTAGATGAATTTCGACAGTAAATATTAAAGGTATGAATTTTTTAAATTGTTTTATTACTGCCTTTTAACTATTTTAACTTTTCTGTTTTAACACACACCGTTTTATGTTATCAGTCGGTTATTATTATCAATATAGCTGCGTCCCAAAGTGATTATAATAAGCGGATTCTACTATATATATATATATATATATATATATATATATATATATATATATTAGGCCGGTCGAAATTTTATTTTAAAAAGGTCATATTGTGAGGGGTTTGAATGGAACACAGGAACCCCTCCTACCTGTTAATTCCTACTTTTTTGACTTATATTGACCTATGTTGAAGAATATTCTATTTACGAGACTTATTCTCATTAGGTTTTTTTGATATAAATCTTATTAACGTATAATATTTTATTTAATAATGTACAGTATTAGGAAAATTAATTAAGTACAACAATATATTCAGAAGAAAATTAGAGGTATAATAAATGTGCTAAAATTCAATTCACTTTTTCATTGTTCCTTATCACATCAAAAGGGAAAATTTTCAATATCATTAGGAAATTTTATTTCATATGTTTCTTACTCATTCCATTGGGCCTTCCATTCAAACTTGGGCAGTTTTCGCCTTGATTCTAATGAGTTTAAGATAAATTTTTGACGGTTGTCATATCCTATTCTTTCCTGACATGCCTTTGTTACTAGGTTCACTGCCCTTTCCACACTTTGACTGTGGCATGGAAAAGAAGCTATCTCCAGTAACCAGCCTGTAGTTGCTCATCGTCGCTAAAATTGTTTAGCAGCGGTGGAGGAGTAATGATCTCTTTTGCCAATCGATCATCTCGGTGTAGTCAGTAGATTGGAAATTGAGGGTTCGAGGCAACTCAAAATTTCTGGTACCTGAAAATCCAGTTCTTGAAAGGATGATTTTCTGAATTGCTTGCCCTAATTTCTAGTCTCTTGTCAGTTACCATTGATATGAGTATATTTTCTGGGTGGCAAAGTAGGCGTTATTCTTTAATACTGGTTCTATGATTGATCGATGTTGTTCATCTAAATTTCGAAGCAAGCACATTAAATGCCAAAAGTTATATGCACCATCAGTTGCATTAGATGAGATTTTACCAAAACCACCCTGGAGCATAGAACTGTATAATAATCTTGACTATATCTTGAACATTTTTATCGGGATTTGGCGTTGAGATATATAATCAAGGACCCTGTTGGCTAGAGTTAGCCAGCAGCATGGTGAAGTACCTGGGATCGAGTGGACAGATCTTGAGAAGTGTCTCCAGTTTGCACTGCCAGACACATAACATAGAGATATCTTTGTTCACTGCTTAGCTCCTTCACAACATTTGCTGAATTTCTTTAATGTTTCCTTTACGGAGAATATTTGACTACCTCCAATTTTGTTAAATCTGTTTTCAGTTTATTCCCAATTGAACCCACAAAAATATTTGGACCTGTTGTTTTACCATCAATGGCTTTGTAAACGCGCATAAAAGGCAGCTCATTCAAATGCAAGAGGCACACCAACCACTGCACTGGTCTGTTAAGATGAATTCAACCAGTTTTATGGCTCCACCAATTTTTCCTGTATTTACAGGAGTACATCACACAGTAAAGCTTTGATAGTATCTGTGCTGTTCGAGTCTGTAATAATAGTTATCAACTCTTCTGCTATGCAGCGAGTAGTTCCATTATCTGGTGTGATATGGTCTACATAGATGCTTCCAGTTTTTCACAATAACAGTATTCTTCTTTTATCTTTCCACTTTTAGTTAATGTGTGATCTTTCCTTCCATCAAATCCAAGGCACACCATTTCAGATTTTCGGATTTAGACCTAAAAGTATTTGTTTCACCCACGATTTCTTTCTCTTTCTAATTTCTTCTGTCAAGCATGTTGGTGTGGTTAAGGATCCCCATATCTTTTAAAGCTGCAATGACTATTGCAGCTGCAGCTCTACAACTTACACGATAACGATCTGCTGTTAATGCTAGGTTTTTATAGGAGTGCCTGTTCTGAATATTCTCAGTCAATTCTAAATCGGCCTCATAATCTACATCCTGACTCTCCGAATCTACATCCATGTCTTCTTCGGTATTTTCTATAAATTCCGATGGTAAAACATTGGTGGCTTCAGTCATTTCTTCTTGTGCTTTTAGTTGACGGTTTTGTGCTTCTTGGGCTCTTGCTAAAGATCTCTTCTTTGTTGAACTAGCTATGCGATCAATTGACCTAATGATTTTTTCTTTGTTTTTGACCTACAAAAGACTCCCATTCTGCCATTGGTATTTTATCCTTACACCCGCAAGATTTCCTATCAATTCCCTTATCATAGCATTCACAAGAAGATATATCAAACATTTCATCATACTGAGCACCTTTTAAGGCAAAACTTTCATTTCTTCTATAACGGCACCTTGTTCAATTTTGAGGCGTCTTCTATTAGTCGACTGACTTTAAGATAGATACCTTTGGTGTTATTCGTAGGAAAAGAAAATTTCATCCAAATGTTTTAATATCTTTTACAACAACCCTGTAACAATCATTAGCCGTTGCCGATCGTTTTGATTTAGCTTCTTCACGACGGCGCACAAAAAGGTAGTGTCTCACATCATCTGCTTTCGAAGGAGTCATGGCTGCTGGGAATTCCGTAGGATAGCCAAAGGCTGCATTTGAGGACTTGCTTCTAGTAGTCATAGTTTATATTCAGAAGTAAAATTAAATTATATGTAATTTATAATTTATGATAATTCAAATTATAATTAAAGCAAATGCAAATTATTTCTATTTATCTGAAATCTGAAACATAAAAATATCAAGCATTAAACAAACAACTTATCATGTAACGTATACAACATTAAACATATGCAAATATGAAGGTAAAAAAAGGGAGGAGGGGCATGTGATAAGGGTAGTAGGGTAGCACAGGCTTGATTTTTTAATATTTTGTTAGTGATAAAAAACCTTCTCACATAGTGTACTTTTTAAGAAATAACATTTTTTCCCATTTAAATATATGAAAATGAGGGTAAAAAAAGGGGGGTATGTGCTAGGGGTAGCAGGGTAGCACATGCTTGATATTTTAATATTTTGTTAAGATATAAAATGAAACTTCTCACATAGTGTACTTTTTAAGAAATAAAATTTCCCATTTTCGACCTGGCCTAATATATATATATAATATAATATAAAATATATATATATGAAAATGAAATGAAAATGAAAAGGTTTATTGGCACACTATAGTCCATATGACAAATATTATTAATACAATGACAGTTCACATAAGGATAGAAATATATACAATTGATTAGAAATAATACTGCACTGTCGAAGTTAAGTGGAGCTACAGACAGATTTTTCGTACCGAAATCCATAGCTTAGAGGATAAATGCAGGACTCATATGAGCTTGATATCGGGTTGGTTGATGTTTTAATGCTTTGCATTAGACTGTGTTGAACGTCTTGTTACTCTGGGAAGCTCGGGACATTGCGGATAGCAAACATTTGCGAAGCTGAGCATCTCGGGGTAATTTATGTAAGAGTCTAAAGACCTGTCGTACAGCAAATTTAGGGTTCTGCCAGAACCTTTTTTAATTCACCCAGCGTTGCTGACCGTATATATTACTGCAGAAAGTACGAAAGAGAGTCTTTAGCTTCACTTGTTACCGAAAGTTCCTATGGTCATATTCGCTTTAGCACACAGGCTTCGAGATGTTTTCTTATATCCGAGTCATCACTCAAGGAGTAGTAATAGTTTGACCCAAATTTAAACTCTTGTACTTCCTCAATTACTTCACCATTCATTTTAACCTATATCAGCTGGCTGATTACAGCTTTTTAGGATGAAATTGCATAACCTTAGTTTTGTAACATTAAAAAGAATCATGTTTCTGCAAATACACTTCGCAGACTTTAGTAGCCGATCCAGACCTTTAACAGAGGACTTATTAACACTATATCATCGGCATAAACTAAGTTATTTATCCTTGTGTTATCTATACAACATCCTACTGTTGCCTCATTAAGTGAAGCAATTAATCCGTCAATATACACATTAAACAGCATAGGGGAGAGCAAGGAGCCTTGCCTCACCCCGCAAGAGGAGCCAAAACATCGGATAGTACATTGCCGTAAAGATTGGTGGGAATACCAAAATTTCAATAAATTTAATATGTACATGGGAACCTTCCTGTCTATTAGTTTTTAAATAAAATATTGTAGTTTACTCTATATATGCCTTACTTAGATCTAGGAAACGGCTATAAATAGTTGAATTACTGTCAATGTATTTAGATATTATTTCTTTAGGTACATAGATACACAGGTCAGTTGAGTGGGACCATTTAAAACCAAACTGATTAGGAGATGTCAGTAGGTAATCATTTAATCGGAGTAACAAGAGTTTTTCTAGTAGTTTCGAGAAGAAGGAAGCGACAGCAATAGGCTTGTAATTATTGCTAGACAGAATGTCTCCATACTTATTTTTGACCAGGGGCAAGATATATACCCTCATGAATTCTGCAGGGATATGGCTATGAGCAAGCATGGCTGATAAGAGCAATGATATATCCAGACATACTACGTCATTGGCATATTTAAGTGCTCATTCGATAGGTCATCTACCCCTGACGCAGAACCAGTCTTCAGCTCTTTAATTAACCTCTTTACTTCAGGAACTGATATCGAAGTATTTTCCCTTGTCCCTCCCACAAACGTTTCGCTGCAATCTATCTTAAGATTATCCCTACTCACACTGTTAAGAATGTTAGAGTAGTGGTTTTTTCACAGCTTTGCAATTTCCTTCTCCCCCGACACCCCATCGATTGTCGGAGGGAGGACACTTTTGACACCCGTTCGATTCTTAACAAATTTCCAAAATTTGTTATTATCGTTATTTACCCGAGCTTCACAGGCTTTTGATGCTCGAATAGACTCTTCTTCCTGTTCACACCGCCTTATGGCCGCCTTATACTGACCCCGACTTCTACACATATTCATGTATACTGGTCCTAATCTGGGCCTACTATGAACGCACCACAAATCGTAGGTGTCTTTCGATTCCCTCTTCATGGGGGCAATAAAATCATTCCATCCAGGAATAATCTTGTTGTAAGATTTAATGAGGGGGGGCTTCCTGCTTCTCTTAACAGGGATACTATCTTACTATAATACTTATCTATGAGTTTACAGTGAGAATCATTTGAGCAAGGATTACTACAGGCAAGATGCAAAATTTCTAAATTATTAAAGAGGTGATTCTCTTTTTGTATTCTATTCTCTGTTTCATATTAACATTAGACCAATCGACGCGATTATTCTTATCTATTGAGTTCTTGTTATGTCGTGTTGCGCATAAATTCGTAAAATTAATTAATAGTTCTAATGGTCTATCATCAGAAAGAAGGAAATCATGCAGAATATGAACTCTAACAATTCGATCCTTTAGTGAGACAATGATCAATCCACCTGGTGGTACCACTCCTATCACTAACGTATGTAGAATTATCACTGGTTACCCGTAATACAGCTTCATCACTTATACTTAATTTGGCCAACTCGCACAAGTTACCCAATTCTACAAAGAATTCCGAGTTCACATGCGCGTTAAAGTCCCCCATTATTATACAGTGAGAATATTTGGGGTTATTTGATAATGACTTAATTTTGTACAGCAAATCAATGTATTCATCTAGATTACTGCCGTTATTGTATGGTAAATAGCAGTTTATACTTAATGTGCAATCATTGTTCACTTGTAATTCAATGCCTAACAACCTTACACTATCGCTTGTTAAAAATTTTATATGTTTTGACAAATTTTTCCTTATTAAGAAAGCAACACCACCAAAAGGCCTACCGTACATTAATTCATCTGACAAGTCTACTGCTGATAACGCATGGTACATAAAGTCATCATGGATGGTAAGAGGAATTTTAGCTCTTGCTTAGGTAGCCAGTGCTCTTGCAGGAGTATCAAATCTGCTCTGTCCCAGATTTTATGAACATCTACAATTGAATTCCTCACTGACCTTACATTACCTTACCTTACGTTACGTTATTTTATGTTATTTTCAACAAGTTATCCGCCATGACTAATAGAAAACTCATTATTAATATGATTATTATTATACGCAGTACAAATTTCAAGCTTTACCGTTAGGGCACCTATTATTATTATTATTGTTATTATTATTATTATTATTATTTTGCTTTTTAGCAAATCTCCTGGAAAAGTGAATAAACTCCTTAACAATAATACCGTCTGGCCACTGACTCATATTGTACGGGTTGAAATGCGAATTTACACCTTTAATTATTACTTTAAATGAGTTATAATACAGCGATTTTATGTTTAGTTTATTAACTACCAATATACTGTGTTCACCACAGACTTCTTCCATCATGTGTCGAATATCGCTTTCCTCGTTCGAGAGCTGAATTCGCGACACAAAGATGGTGAGATTTCTCACCGGTGGCCTTACTGTGAAGACAGGTTGAGAAACCCTCCGTTCGCTTCCCTGTGGGATGGCTGGCACGACCATGGGGGATATATATATATATATATATATATATATATATATATTACACACAAACCGTGCATAGAACAAGGAACTCTTCTTGGAAAATTAAACCCCTTATAGTCCGAAATGACAAATACTATATTTTTTCTCATTCATGATGGAAGCCCAACGCGGGCAACGGGTCACTATAGTATTTGTCATTTACCATCACTTATTCGGACTATTGTGGATTTAAATTTTCCAGAAGAATTCCTTGTTCCATGCACGGTCTATGTACAGTATAACAAAAATTTTTCTCAGGGGACCATTCTGAGTTGTAACACAGTAAACGGAAATGTTAAATGCCATGAAAAGTGGACGGTTGAGGTTTAAGTTTTGGTTTTGGGCTAAAAATACAGTAGTTAACCCCTTTTCTTTGATGTATTTCATCCAAATTACTGTAAATGCAAAGAGTTTCTTGCTTATATTGAGTTTTTGAAAGTAGCGGTCTGAGAAGCTTTAAACCCTAGACCCTGTCCTAAAGCTGGGTCATCAGAAGTAACATATAATATATATATATATATATATTATATATATATATATATATATATATATACACTAAGGTGTGTGTATATATTAAATAACATTTAATATATAGATGAAAGTGAAGCTTGTTGCCCCACCTTAAACTTACAGAAAAACGTGGAATCTAAACCACGATCCACCCCATCTGGTCAGAAACTACAAAGTCCTCTCCCGGACTCAACCTCCTGATCAGCAGTAGTGTGGGCGTAAAAAGGAGCGAGTGCAATTGCAAATGTTGATCAATGGTGCATAAGTTATGCAACAAGGGGGTGGGGGAATGGTGCAAGATGTTATGCAACAAATGAGGAGGGGCAATGTTGCAAGAGCAACCAGGGTTATGCAACTTAGAGTTATCCCCCAAGAGAAAGAGAGAGAAGGAAAGAGAGAGGAAGAGAGGTGTTCGCCTAGGAGGAGCCAAGCACATATTAAGACTTCAGCCTAGCGGCCGTTGTCTTAATATGTTCCTAATCAGCCAGCTAGCTTAATCAGCCAGTTGGCTTAGCTGGCTGAGCTGCCAGATTGCGCTATTTATTTAATTAAGAGATATGTTCTGGCTTAACCAGCCAGTTGTCTTAGAAGGCGTAAATGGCTTGTTCAGTTATACATTATTGAGTTGTCAGATTGCGCTATTTATTTAATTAAAGCATATATTCAGGCTCTCCGCCAGTTGGCATAATCCGTCGGCGGGCTGAATCCGTCAGTTGGCTTAACCCGCCAGTTGACTTACAAGTCAAAAGAATTAAATAAAACACCACCACATCACTGTTTATTTAGACGAATTATTGGATTGGCATAATCCGTCAGCTGGCTTAACCCGCCAGTTGACTTAGAATGCCTAACCAGCCATTTGGTATAATTAAATAATAATAATAACGTTTATATATACACATCCAAAAGAATTAATAAAACATCATTACATCATTCTGTTTATTTAGCAAAATTATTGGATCCAATTTCACGAAATATATTGAAAATAAATATACATTCCTATACAAGCAAAGGAATATATGCAATCAAAAATAATAGCATAAGAATTACGAACGAGGAGTGTGTATATATAATAAAAAATAATAATATACAAACCCGGACCTATCCAAATTGTTCATTCTAACGAAGGCCAAACTTTTCACCCTACCCTAGACCTACAATTTAACGGAGAATCTGGATCTACCCGAATTGTTCATTCTGGCAAAAATCAAACTTTTCACCCCGCCCTAGACCTACGGTTTAACGGGGAATCCAGCATCCCCAGCATTTTCTAATTCATCTCTTATACAAAATGGCTTCAAAACAACATTTTTTTTTATTCCAAGAACGAAAAAAAAATACCCGATTTTCTCATTCCGTCGAAGGTCAAACTTTTCACCCGTCCTAGACCTACAGTTTAACGGGGAATACTACTACAATAGATCTAGTTGGCCTGGTGAAGTAGTGAGTTGACTTCTTTTACTCTCCATCTCACAAGTACACCGGATCTTCGGGATCTTCTTTTCTATTCCATGAAATTTTAGATCCTCCCCTTTTCTGTACCGTAACAGTTGAATTTTTTTCAGTGTTAAACTTCATATAAAAGCCATGCAACATCTCCTAAAACTTACTACATCATTACCCCTAGCCCCTCCTTAATGCATTAAAAAAGTTCTACTTTATCGGCAACCTTTGTTTAGCGTCTCCCCCTGATTGTTCATCCCGGTGAAGGTCAAGCGTGTCACTCCACCTTAGACCTAGAGTTTAACGTTGAATCCGAACCACGTCTAAAATAAAATGTTAAAACACTCCTCAACACACTAAAATCTAATTTCAGAATAAGAAAACTTTTAAACAGACTAACCATACAAAATATCACTCGGAATTGTCCTGAAAATGAAAGAAAGAAAAAATAAACAACAATCAGCCCACCTATAAAAATATAAAAATTGATGAATATATATATATACAGTGCCCGCGAAAAGTATCCGATCACCCTTGAAATTTGTATTTTTTACATAAAAAACAGTGTTTAAATGTATACTAACCTTATATTAGTATTTTGTCATCTGTCCTTTGGTTTGGATGACTTGTTCTAGACGTTTTGGCATGGATTTAATCAAGTTTTGACAAACTTCCACTGATATTTCCTTGCACCATACCTTTTTGATGGCCTCTTGTAATTTTTCGACTGAGCCAGTGTCGTGGCATTCAACCTTATTTTTTATTATTAGCCACAGATTTTCTATCGGATTGAGATCTGGACTATTACCAGGCCAATCCAAAATATCAAATTTATTGTCAGTAATCCATTTTGTCACTATTTTGGCCCTGTGACATGGTGCACCATCATGCATGTATGTTTTTGTCCTTTGGATTGCCATTGCCATTAGAAGTTTATCCTGTAGCATTGCTAAATACCGTGCACCATTCATAGTTGTGTTCTTCGGGAAAAATATAAGTTTCCACGCCCATAGTAACCGAAACAACCCCAAACCATCACACTTGGAGGGTGTTTCATTGTCTTTAGGGTGTATTTAGGGTCCATCCTATTTGAGCCAATAGGCCGGCGAACATTTTTTGGACAACTTCTGAGTGTCAAAAATGTCGACTCATCGCTAAATAAAACCTTCTTCCAGTCATCAACAGTCCAATGAATGTATTTTTTACAAAATGCGACACGTTTTTTACGCATTTTTTCATTAATGAACGGTTTCTTAGCAGCATGGCGAGATGGTAATCCGAGTTCTTTTTGGAGCCGCTCCTGGATAGTTCGTTCAGAAACACCAGATAACAAATTATTCATATTAAATTTTATTTCTTTCGCAGTTATTGTTGGTTTTTCAATACTAAACGTTTCATAAGTTTGTCTGTTCGCGAATTTGTTTTTCTCGGTCTGCCAGATCGTTTTTTGGGGACTGGCGTGGTTAGGCCACCATTGTTCTTAGCCCGTGAAACCCATAAATTAACGGTACTTTGGGATATGTTTAATTCCTTAGCTATCTGTCTCTGTGATTTCCCACATGCATGCAAAGCAACAATAGCACCTCGACAATCACTCTTAAGTTGTTTTTTAGCACACATTATATATAAATTTTATTTACACCACTTTCTGTAAAAAAAAAAAAAAATCAAGAAATTTACACAAACAGTGAAATCTGACAAATTTGAGACACAGCCACCCGCAACGAAGGCTACCAGAACACTAATTTGAGAATGCGTTGGATAGCTCTCATATCAGCGAGCAACCTCAAAGTTACCAGATGTCGCTAGAACAAATAGAAAGTGAATTACGTGTCTCTGAATATTAAGGGAAAATATTGTATTTTCTTGAGTGATCTGATACTTTTCGCGGGCACTGTATTTTAAATGAATTAATATTTATTATTCATGATTTATATAATATTAATCAAAACTACCTTTTATCAAAAGAATTTACGAAAACAATTTCTCTATTTCAATTAAACAAATTTTTATCTTTTTATATCAAATTTTGCTTATTTTGAAGTCTCACACAATTTATATACGCCAAGCATAATAAACTTAAATAGCCCGAATTTGACCCAGTATAAATTAGTGTCTTTCGAAAATATACTTTTCGACTTTAAACCTTAAAAGTAACTTAAAATTATAAAGCGAACTAAAACTACAAAGCGATGCCTGTAAATCCATTATTTACATCCAGTCAAAAAATAATCTTAAAAACTCGACTAGATTCTGGAAAATTTTGCTACTAGTTGTAGAAAGTGTAATGAAGATTATAATTGACCCCAGTCTCCCTTTGCATTGTCTAACGGTTTTTCTACTGGGCCGGCTACCATGCATTTATATACGGTATAGCGAAAGCGAGTGAAAAGCGTGTAAAGAGAATGATTAATGGTAGAAGAGAAATTGAATAACGAGTAGAAAGTAAAGAAATAACGAATTCTAATTATGAGAGAAAGGTAACCACGACATTTTTGGTGGCAAGCGGTGGCCCTAAATTAGAATTCCTAAGGGGATTTCCCACGGGATAAATATTTCGGTTAAAATTGTTGCTATCGGTATTATAGCTTGTTGCATTAATGAATATTCTGTTTCGTTTCGATTATTTAAATAGCAGGATGCAACGTGTACCCCATTTGCAAGTAAATTTCGTTTTACATTCCTTAAAAATTCATTGTAAATGTAATTCAAAATGGCGTAATGGCGTCACACTTTCGAAATTCTAAGAGTGTCTTTGTAAATTTCCGCGCGCGGACAAATTTTGTTTTTTTTTCCTTTTCGTTGGAATCTCGATTGTTTTAAAACCGACTTACATTTGCCATTTTATGGAGTCGGACTCTGTCGCGACTCAATTTGAGTCTGAAATTTACTTTGAGAGTCGTTTGTTCCATCTTTCTTCGCGCTGTTTCTTTAGTTTTCGTTGCTTCTGTCGGAGAGAGAAGTTTCAAAATTGAAAAATTGCTGGCCGCTGACTCATCCATTTTCTTCCACTTTTACTCTGTCTTACAGCCTACCTTCTTGTGTTTAGTTTTTTTTGGTGTTTCATTTTCTGAATTAGTTATAATGGTGATGAAAATAATAATAATGATTAGAAAAAAAAAATTTACACTTACTTTATACGAATAAAATTCTTTTAGTGTTTAAATAGGTTGTGTCATGCATTTTTATACGGTTAAATTTAAAAGTTTGTGCGTAAATTTGTAAAGCATTTCTAGGTAATGAAAATATGTATGTATTATTCAATGAGTAAAAATTTTTTTCAGAATTTATTAGGTACTTTTTGAGATTATTCTTTTCCTGGATGTATATAATGGTAGGCTTATTTTATTGTTTAATTACAGGCTTTTAGGGCAAGGCCGAAAGTTGGGGTATAATTTTAAGTATCGCTTCGCTTTATAGGTTAAGTCAATTTTAAAGTGAACGTCGAAAAATAATCTTAAAGATACTAATTCATATTGGGTCAATTCGGACTGTTTAAGTTTATTATGCTTGCCGTATATAAATTGTGTGAATTTTTAAAATAAGCAAAATTTGTTAATTGAAATAGAGAAATTGTTTCCGTAAAATTTTCGATAAATTATTATTTTTTTTTATATACTCATTAATTATATACTTATACAGGGTGTCCCATAAGTCTGGCATCATAGGAGAAATTCATATTTTTCTATTTCTACAAACCATAATTCATATTTTTCGCTTTCTACAGGCCATAATGTCTGTGAGCAAGGAAGAACGAATCCAGATAATTCTACTCATAAGAAATCGCAGTCAAAGATAAACCACGCAGTGGACCTTCAAGGAGGTCCACTGACGATGATACAGCGACTGCTATCCTGGCTCATTTTAACAGAAGTCCCAATAAGTCTCTTCGGCGATTGTCCGCCGAGACAGGAGTGTCGAAAAGTAGCATCCATCGCATTCTTCAGGCTCACAAATGGCATCCATATAAACTTCAGATCCTACAGAAATTAAACGAAGATGATCCCGACTGGCGGATGGAATTTTGTGAATGGGCTACGGAACAATATGCTCGGGATGCCTATTTCCCGTCCACCATTCTGTTCAGTGACGAGGCTGTTTTTTATGGAAATGGTGAGGTAAATCGACAGAACACCCACGACTGTCTCAAAACAACCCTCACTGGTATACCTCTTCGAAGGAACAAGGTGCATCTCGGGTGATGGTATGGTGTGGCATTTGGAAGGATCGCATCATAGTCCCCCTCTTTTTCGATGAACATGTCACTGGAGGCACCTACCTACGTATGCTCAAGAAGCATTTCCCAGTGTCTTGAACGAAGAAGGAAATTTCCCAACATGGTTCCAGCAAGACGGCGCTCCTGCACATTACAACACCCAAGTAAGGGAATACCTGTACCAACAATTCCCTGGTCATTGGATAGGACGTCGAGGGCCTGTGGAATAGCCAGCTAGAAGCCCGGATCTCACGCCACTAGATTTTTATCTCTGGTGCCACTTGAAAGCGCTGATATACGCCGAGAAAATTAGGAGTGTTGAACATTTGCGGCAGCGCATTATTGGGGCATGTAACACCATTACTCCTGACATCATTCACCGTGTGCTTGCTGACTGGGTATCACGTCTGAATTTGTGTATTAAAAACAATGGTGGACATATTGAGCACGTTCTGTAAATAAAAGCTTTTGTTTTGCCTTTTTTATTATTTTTCCTATGATGCCGGACTTATCGGACACCCTGTATATTAACTAATACTTATATATTAATTATATATATAATTATATAGATTTATATACTCATTAATACTCATTAATTTTTTGTAGGTGGGCTGTTTTTGTTGTCTATCTTTTTTTCTTTTTCATTTTCAAGACAATTTCGAGTGATTTTGTATGGTTAGCGCTGTTTAATTTTTTTTATTCTGAAATTAAATTTTATTGTTTTAGGGTGTGTTTTTTTTTTATTTAACGTTTTATTTTGGGTATTAAAAATGAAAAATGTTTTCTCGTTCACCCGTTTGCATAGAAAATGTTTCGAAAATTGTTTCCCTATGTAATGCAGTTTGTTCGGTTAGGAATACTTTTATAGAGGCTCGCTTACAACACAAAGCGAACACTCTCATTAGGCAGTAATTTGTTTAAATTTTTTTGTTTACATAGTAGGTTGCGTGTATTTTTGGGTTCATAATATCTCTTCTTATTTAGAATAACGATGCAAATTTGTAGTTTCACTTGGAAACGATAAATTATAAGATTGTTGTGAATTATAAACCATACTGGGTTTTGTGTTGAAGGAGAGAGTTGTCTCTCAGATGTAATTTGTGAATTGTGAGTTTGCTTCCTATGAAATTTAGCTTTTCAAGTTGGAATTAATGTAGTAAATTCATTTTCGGTATTACTATTTACATTTTTTTTATTTATTAACTGTTTTGGAAAATTGTTATTGTTTAAAACTTCAGTCGGGTTTACTAACGCAGTTAAAACATGGGCTAGAGTGTTCACCCGGAGATGGAGCCTTTTAGATGGCCAGTAGCGTTTTTGTGGCCGCTATGTGTGCTTCCCCCAAAGTGTAAGAGGGTTTGTGATTTTCAGAGAATTGATTACATGAAGTTTCTGGGGCTCATTTTTGTCTTTTATATTTGAATGTATGGATGATTTTTGAAGGTACTTTGAATAATAATATTTGTTAAATTATAATAACGGTTACTATGTATGGGCGCTTTATATTTCTACTGTGCAATTTTGTTTCGTGCATTTTATGACTTCGTTATCGTCTACGATGTAACTGTCATAAGTGATCTTATTGGTAGCTAGGCTGTGATTAAATTTTTGCGAAATTTTGAGATTTGCCATTTTTTTTTCCGTGAATTTGGCCAGAGCAAATTTGTAGTTATTGTTTCGAAGTGAACTGTTGAAAAAATTCGATAAATTAAATATGAAATGATAATCAGTAGCAGTATAAACGTTTCGAATAACTTTTTTCAAAATTTCGAGAGGTTCAATTTGGAGGCAGCTAAGTTGGATCTAAATTCCATTCATTGAGTTTAGTTGACCCGAAAGGTGATCGATCACCGATGAGAGAGAAAGAAGAGATGAGAAGAGAAGAGAAACCAAAATGCGCAGGGACTTGGCGCAGGACAGTTTCGGAAGAGAAGAGAGGAGAAGAGACAAGAGAAACCAAATGTGCAGGGACTTGGCACAGGACAGTTTCGATGGTCTACTGGTATTTTTCAGGCAGTAGCTGGTCACGCTGCTCGATGCTTCGCTAAATATGTGTTTTAGCACTCGGTAGGCAAGCCACGAGAGCTTGAACTAGTGTCTAATGCTTTACTGTCCAGACAGACATACAGTAGGTTTGTTGCGAAACTGCCTACGGCAAAGTGATCGTTTGATTATTGCCAGTAGAGAGTATTTCAGCTGGGCGTACGAAGAGCAGCGTTCACCGACAAAAGTTGAGATCAGACAGGCGAGTTGATTCATCGACTTCTAGAATTGCAAATTCCGTCCAATTCCGGTGCGTGGTTCCCCTTTTCAGTATATCTCCCGCCCTGATCCTTTTAAAATTAGACGTCTCTCTTGTTTTTTTTCGCCATTTGGAGAGAGAGCGGAACCAACCTAAAACGTGCTGACCTGTTGCCTGGTGATGCAATCCCTTGCATTCTAGCGAAGTGAGCAGGAGCTGCGATTGAAAATTGAAGTCCCTTGTCAACTGTGCGGATTGTGATCTAAACAACGTCTAGCTATTAATGTACTGATTATTATGTAATGAAATTATAAGTGAAAGGGTGTGATTATTGCCCATATTTGTTGTGTTTTTCGTGAAATAGTATGTGCGCTGTGGTCAGTATTTTATATAAACGTTTTCTTATCTTGCTAGGTTGCCCTGATAGTAACTATGTAACTGTATAAATAATTGTTTCGAATGTAAGACGATCTTTGATAAGGAATCGCTGGAATAGATTGAACTTGAAATTTGCTTAACCAATGTTAAGAAAATTGTCCGTTATTTTTTGGCAGTGTAGTGTGAAATGTTTTTTTATGCAAATGTTGTGAAAATTATAAAGGTTGTTTTCGATTTTTATAAAATGATACAAAATATCTGAGGTGTGGTATTTGTCATTCTAATGACTTCTCGGTGCTGGTTAAGTGTGCGGTCTACCTAGCTTTTAGTTAGCCTTATAAGGCTAACTAATGAAACTATCACGACTTAACCTAACCAATCGTCAAGGGCATACAGTTGACCTAACGATTGGTTAGGTTAAGTCGTGATAGTTTCATTAGTTAGCCTTATAAGGCTAACTAAAAGCTAGGGAGACCGCACACTTAACCAGCACCGACTTCTCTATCTAACTTGAATTTGTTAAAGGAAAAGAAAAAAATTCAAAGTAAATTTGTTCTATAATTAAATAAAATTGGTAAACGGTAATAATAAGTTTTCCTATTGTAAAACTTATTTTCAAGGGGGTGATGCGAGTGTAGTAATGTCTAATTAAAAATTAGAATGTTTTGTTTATATTAAAATTATATTTAATTAGAATGTTTTGGTTATAAGAAATTAATGTAGATAATGATATTAACAAATGTATTTGCGATAAATTATGGTTTGTTTATTATAATTATAAAATACGAATTGGCAACACAACGACTGAAAACAAGCGGAGGCTGAGGAAGTACCCTTCAGACATCGGCCTGCCTCGCGTTTAAAGAGATGTCCTTCCTTGTTAGAATGAAATTGTGAATTTAAATTCTTTTGTCTCTCTCTCGTCTTAAGCATTATAATTAAATTCCCCCCTCGCATTACCTCGTTTAACTAAGTCTGTTTTGGCAATAATAAAGTAGTAATAAGTGCAATGAAGATTATAATTGACCCAATCTCCCTTTGCATTGTCTAACGATTTTCAGACTCGGCCGGCTACAATGCATCTATATATGGTACAGCGAAAGCGAGTGAAAAGCGTGTAAAGAGAATGAATAACGGTAGAAGATAAATTGAATAACGAGTAGAAAGTAAAGTAAATAAGGAATTATAATAATGAAGAAGGTAAACACGACGTCACGATCTATTTAAACAACTAAAATAATTTAATTCATACGTAAAATTTATTTACTAATCATTATTATTATTATTATTATCATCACAATTATTACTAATTCAGAAAATGTAAACAAAAAAATTTCAAACACAAAATAGGTAGGCTTTTGACAGGAATAATAAAAGTCGAAGGAAAGAAAAAGGAAACGAAACATCGAACGACCAATACCAATTATTTTTTTAAATTTCGTCTCCCTCTTTCCAACGGAACGAAACGAAATCTAAAGAAACGGACTGAGGAAGGAATCAACGCGAAGAAAAAGGAAACAAATAACTCTCGAATTTCGACTCTAATTTTTTACTTCACATTATTACGGCTTCGACAAGACGACTCAGAGAAATTTTGAGTCGGAACGGTTTGGAAATCTAGACTCCAACGAGAAGAGAAAAAAAAATTGACCGCGAAATTATGAAAATGCTCACTATGAGAAGAAATTTTGAAAATGATGTGCGCCATCTTGAAAAACAGTTACAATGATTTGTTAAAGAATAAGAATCGAAATTTGCTTGCAAATTGGTTAACACAATGCATCTTACTATGTAAATAATCGAAACAGAATATTTATTAATGGTATAATACGGGTTGCAACAATTTTGACCGAAATATAAGGCGACGTGGGAAAGCCCTTATATTTATATAAAGGAACACCGCGTAGCCACCAAAATGTCGTGTTTAATTTCTTTAAGGGCCTATTCCTTCATTATTATAATTCATTATTTACTCTACTTTCTATTCATTTTTTCTCTATCTTTCATTTATCGTTCTCTTTACATTCGTTTCGCAGTGCTTTATAAATACGGGTAGCACGTGACCGAGTTTGAGTCGCCATTATAATTCGAACAATGCAAAGGAGACCGGGGGATTAATTATACACTAATTACACTTTACTAACTTTTATTTATGCCGAAACGCTTTTAGATAAACGCGGTAACGCGAGGAGGGTGGGAGTAACGTTAACATTTTAAGTCGGAGAGAGACGTAATACCATTCTAAATTTACAACTACATCGTAACACACAAAAACACCTTAAGCCCAAGGCCGTCCGATGACTGAAGGGCATTTCTGCCCAGCCTCTAGACCATGTTCAGGCGATGCCAACTATCATAGTATAGCCAAACAATTATTTAACGTGATTACATTTTTATTAAATATTATTATCTTTATTAAACAAACATTATTAAATTCTTATAAACAAACATTTAATTCTTAATTAGACATTACTACACAACAGTAAGGAGGGGGCAGAAATTACAATGTCATCGTCCGGATTCGTCATCTCAAGCTACGATCAATACCCAGCATCTTAAGCACCAGAATATCTAGGGCATCCATTTATCTACCACCCAACCAGACATTCATTTTCACGAGCTAAACACATTTTTATTCACACTCCGTCTAATTCTGCATATTGTCAAAAACATTTAGAAACGTAAAAGATTGGGATCTATCCAACAATAAAGAATTATGAAATGCTTCGAGAGAGAGAGATATATATATATATATATATATATATATATATATATATATATATATATATATATATATATAAGATCTACTACGTCCTTTTTCATCCGGTAGTTAAAAGAATATATTCATTTCACCTGTTCAGTCTCATTTGTTTAAGGTTAAAATTGAGTGTCAAACGCGTTGCAAGAGAGCATTTCCCTCATTCACCAAACGGTCATGTGTGGCGGAGAGCGTAAGAGAATAGATCGCTTCTCAACCAAGCCAGGTCTAGAGACGGGGATCACCAGCTTAACCTGCGTGTGAAGAGAGGCCGAGCAGAGGGGGACACTAGCAAATGGTCAAAAGACCAAGTGACGAAATATGATTAAGAAATTAAACAGACTGCATATTCGGCCAGATGAGCTGGGTGTAAATGACTATGTGCGGTGGAGGGCGCAAGAGAGCGGCTCACTCCTTCACCAAGCCAATCCTAGAGGCAGGGACCACCAGTTCGACATACACATTTTATTCCTGCAGTTAACCGTGATTAACTGTCGTCAATTGAGTTAACATGACCTACTAATTGTTACCATCATGCACGTATCCGTGATCGTGACATGAAGTTACCCACGACTTAGAGGTGTTTGCATTCGCGGGTCCCTACCGCCATACCGCCACAGTGTGCCTCAGTCAGTGTCTCTCAGCGCGACCAAAGGCAATATTACTAACGAAATTATCAAAGACGCAAGGCGAAAAATCGGCGAGTGGTGCTAAACCTCAAACTAAACCCAATAACCAACCAAACAACGCTGGACAATAGAAAAGGCAGAATATGTAGTGTTCCCAAACTAAAGACCTGACAAGGGAACCTCCCCTACACTGAAGGAAAATAGCTTGGTTGTCAGAGGGTCAAGACTTTTAACGAGCCTCCTAAGGACCTCAGAAACGTTACGGGAAACAAGTTGAAGTCTTCAAGAGAAGACTAGATGCCTGGCACAGGACGGAACCAGATGAACCGGTGTACCTGGTTACGTGCGGCGGAGAGAGTAGCTCGCTCCTACAACAAGCCAGGCCAGGCATAGAGACGGGGCCAACAGCTTGACCTCCGGGTGAAGAGAGGCCGAGCAGGGGGGGACACTAACAAATAGTCAGAAGAAAACAATAGGACAATTAACACTGAGAAATTTCAACTCTTGAGATATGGTAGAAATGAAGAAATTAACAGACTGCATATTGCACCCAAGTGAAGGAGCGAGATGCTCTCTTGCACTCTCATCCATATATAACAAGGTACACCCGGCGCATCTGGTATTGTACTGAGACAAGCATCTAGCCTCCTTTGAAGACCTCAACTTTGAATGTTGTGGCGGTCCTGAGATACGGTCATTTAAGTCTCTGACAATTTCCCGGGATGTATCATTACGCCCCGGATTAGTGTTACTATTGTGCTGCAGGATTATGGCTTTCCGACCAAGAGAATACAATCGTCCCCAAAGCTTGATGCGGGCGTAGGCTGTTGTGAAGTTGGCTATAGGTATGTCTGAGTTACCTCTTGCCTTTCACACCCCTCACAGTTTCTAAGAATCTTAAAATCGGGGATCTTTTTTGTCAATACTTTAAAACTTGTGCACCAAGTTTTTAAGTATCGCTAATAAAGGTCCCTTTTGTGAGTCTTAGAAGTTGTGAGAAGTATGGGAAACGCAAGGGGTAACTCAGGAGTTACTCCCCCTTGAATTACCCCGTTTATCTAAAAGGGTTTCGGTATAAATAAAAGTTAATAAAGTGTAATTAGTGTATAATTAATCCCCCGGTCTCCTTTGCATTGTTCGAATCATAATGGCGACTCAAACTCGGTCACGTGCTACCCATACTTATAAAGCACAGCGAAACGAGTGTAAAGAGAACGATAAATGAAAGATAGAGAAAAAATGAATAGAAAGTAGAGTAAATAAGGAATCATAATAATGAAGGAATAGGCCCTTAAAGAAATTAAACACGACATTTTGGTGGCTACGCGGTGTTCCTTTATATAAATATAAGGGCTTTCCCACGTCGCCTTATATTTCAGTCAAAATTGTTGCTACCCGTATTATACCATTAATAAATATTCTGTTTCGATTATTTACATAGTAAGATGCATTGTGTTAACCAATTTGCAAGCAAATTTCGATTCTTATTCTTTAACAAATCATTGTAACTGTTTTTCAAGATGGCGCACATCATTTTCAAATTTCTTCTCATAGCGAGCATTTTCGTAATTTTCGCGGTCAAATTTTTTTTCTCTCCTCGTTGGAGTCTAGATTTCCAAACCACTCCGACTCAAAATTTCTCTGAGTCGTCCTGTCGAAGCCGGAATAATGTGAAGTAAAAAATTATAGGCGAAATTCGAGTTATTTGTTTCCTTTTTCTTCGCGTTGATTCCTACCACAGTCCGTTTTCTTTAGATTTCGTTTCGTTCCGTTGGAGAGAGGGAGACGAAATTTTAAAAAACATTGGTATTGGTCGTTCGCTGTCTCGTTTCCTTTTTCTTTCCTTCGACTTTTATTACTCCTGTCAAAAGCTTACCTACAGTATTTTGTGTTTAAAGTTTTATGTGTTTACATTTTTTGAATTAGTAATAATTGTGATGATGATAATAATAATAATAATGATTAGTAATAATAAATTTTACATATAAATTAAATTATTTTAGTTGTTTAAATAGATCGTGACATGCATTTTTGTAAGGTAAGGTTTAAAATGACGCATTTTTAGGTAATAATAATAAAAATATATATATATATATATATATATATATATATATATATATTAGAGCATTCTAAAAGATTCAATAAAGAAGTAGCAAAATTTTCCAGAATCTAGTAGAGTTTTTAAGATTATTTTTTGACTGGATGTAAATAATGGATTTACAGGCATCACTTTGTAGTTTTAGTTCGCTTTATAATTTTAAATTAATTTTAAGGTTTAAAGTCGAAAAGTAATCGTTGAAGACACTAATTTATACTGGGTCAAATTCGGACTGTTTAAGTTTATTATGCTTGTCGTATGTAAATTGTGTAAGACTTCAAAATAAGCAAAATTTATTATAAAAAGATAAAAATTTGTTTAATTGAAATAGAGAAATTGTTTTTGTAAATTCTTTTGAAAAATTAATTTGTTTTTTCTTTATATATATATATATATATATATATATTATATACACATTCATAAATTTATATATTTTTATAGGTGGGCTGATTGTTGTTTATTTTTTCTTTCTTTCATTTTCAGTACAATTCCGAGTGATATTTTGTATGGTTAGGCAGTTTAAATTTTTTTTATTCTAAAATTAGATTTTATTGTCTTAAGGAATGTTTTAACATTTTATTTTAGACGTGGTTCGGATTCAACGTTAAACTGTAGGTCTAAGGTGGAGTGATACGCTTGACCTTCGCCGGGATGAACAATCAGGAGTAGACGCTAAATAAAGGTTGCTGATAAAGTAGAACTTTTTAATGCATGAAGGATGGGCTAGGGGTAATGATGTAGTAAGTTTTAGGTGATGTTGCATGGTTTTTATATGAAGTTTAACACTGATAAAATTCAACTGTTACGGTACGGAAAAGGCAAGGTTCTAAATTTCCATGGAATAGAAATGAAGATCCCCAATGATCCGGGTGTACCTGTGAGATGGAGAGTAAAAGAAGTCAACTCACTACTTCACCAGGCCAACTAGATCTATTGTAGTAGTATTCCCCGTTAAACTGTAGGTCTAGGACGGGTGAAAAGCTCGACCTTCGACGGAATGAGCATTTCGGGTATTTTTGTTTTTCTTGGAATAAAAAGAAATGTTGTTTTGAACGCATTTTGTATAAGAGATGAATGAGAAAATGCTGGGTGCTGGATTCCCCGTTAAACCGTAGGTCTAGGGCGGGATGTAAAGTTTGACCTTCGTCAGAATGAACAATTCGGGTAGGTCCAGATTCTCCGTTAAACTGTAGGTCTAGGATTGGGTGAAGAGTTTGACCTTCGTCAGAATGATTAATTCGGGTAGGTCCGGAATCTCAGTTAAACTGTAGGTCTAGGGTGGGGTGAAGAGTTTGACCTTCGTTAGAATGGACAATTCGTGTAGGTCCGGACTCCCCGTTAAATTGTAGGTAGTGGTGGATTAGGCCAACTGGCTGATTTCGAATTGTGTTCGTATATATTTTGCTATTGGGTCTTTGCATGCATCTGATTATATATATATATATATATATATATACTGTATATGTGTGTGTGTGTGTGTGTGTGTGTAATAATGGGGGATTTATTCAACGGAATGAGAAAATCGGGTATTATTTTGTCTTTCTTGGAATAAAAAGAAATGGTGTTTTGAAGCCATTTTGTATAAGAGATGAATGAAAAATGCTGGAGATGCTGGATTTCCCGTTAAACCGTAGGTCTAGAACGGGGTGAAAAGTTTGGTATTCGTTAGAATGAAGAATTTTATAGGTCCGGGTTTATATATTATTATTTTTTATTATATATATACTCCTCGTTCTTAATTCTTACGCTATTATTATTTTTGATTGCATGTATTCCTTCGCTTGTATAGGAATGTATATTTATTTTCAATATATTTCGTGAAATTCGATCTAATAATTTTTCTAAATAAACAGAATGATGTAATGATGTTTTATTTAATTCTTTTGGATGTGTATATATAAACGTTATTATTATTATTTAATTATACCAAATGGCTGGTTAGGACTTCTAAGTCAACTGGCGAGTTATGCCAACTGGCGGTTTAAGCCAGCTGACAGGGACAAACGCACACAAATGCACGTACACTTCCAACTAGGATTATGCCAATCCAATAATTCTTGTAAATAAGCAGAGTGATGTGGTGGTGTTTTATTTAATTCTTTTGGTTGTATGTATAAACGTTATTATTATTTAATTATACCAAATGGCTGGTTAGGCCTTCCAAGTCAACTGGCGGGTTAAGCCAACTTGCGGATTAAGGTGCTGACGGATTATGCCAACTGGGGGAGAGCCTGAATATGCTTTAATTAATAAATAGCGCAATCTGGCAACTCAGTAATGTACACCTGAACAAGCCATTTACGCCTTCTAAGTCATCTGGCTGGTTAAGCCAGAATATATGTTTTAATTAAATAAATAGCGCAATCTGGCAGCTCAGCCAGATAAGCCAACTGGCTGATTAAGCCAGCAGGCTGATTAGGAACATATTAAGACAACGCCCGCTCGGCTGACGTCTTAATATGCGCTTGGTTCCTGCCAGGCGAACACCTCTCTTTCTCTCTCCGTCTCCTCTTTTTCTCTTGGGGATAACTCCGCCTCAAAGTTACATAACCCTTGTTGCTCTTGCAACATTCCCCCTCCCCCTTTGTTGCATAACATCTTGCAACATTCTCCCTCCCCTTTGTTGCATACCTTATGCAACATTGATCAACATTTGGAATTGCATTGCACTCTCTCCTGATGCGCCCATACTACTAACAACAACCCAGTGTTTTATGCTATTCAGGGTGCTCATTTATTTCCCAACTAACTTTTTTGTACGGAAGGATGAACAGCTGGGTGTGCTGAGCATCGCCTGCATTCAACGGGATCGAACTCGTGGTCGGTGGGTTTGTAGGAAAATAAATTTTTGTTAAAATTCAAAAATCATTCTGTTTGTATAAATTAACGTATTAATCCTTTTATTCTGTTTGTATAAATTAATGCATTAATCCTTTTATTCTCTTTGTATAAATTAACGTATTAATCCTTTTATTCTCTTTGTATAAATTAATGTATTAATCATTTTATTCTGTTTGTATAAATTGAAGTATTAATCTTTAATTTTTTAATATTGTATAAAGGGCCTCAATGCCCATTAGATGGGCTTGGTATCCTTTTTTTTCGATAAGCCTCACGATGTTCTCCAAAAGGTGCCAAATCTATAATCTTAAACAGAGACTCTTAAATTCAAAATGTTCTTTTCGGCTATTATAAATCACATAAAAGAGTCAAGTTGAGAACCACAATTATATAATTTTTTTTGCTAATATCATTATTAGAGTAGGACTTTGGAATTTTAATAATCTTTTGTAAACGTGGCACCACGGGAGCTCCTCGAGGGGAAACACCTTGTGAGGAGCAGTTCGTGCCTCACCCTTTGAGTGATCAGTCAACCCACTTGGGTTTTCTTCGTTAATAACTCTCTAAGCAAGTGTAGTGTTAACGATTTGATTTTCTAATTACTGTGCATTGTAAAAGATCTAATATCGTGAACGTGATCTATCCTTGTGAAATAAAGACTGGAAAGGGTAACACGTCATTTATATCCTTCTTGGTGAGATTTTATAAACATTAAATTCTCTCAACGGACTGAGGGAGGGGATGCCATTGAGCGAAGGTATAAATTGTTTTTTTTTTCCGTAATTCGCGGTCAGATTAAGTAAGTCTGAAAAGAAGAACTGCAAGGAAACGACATATTGAGTTTCCCTACATATCGGCGATGGCTGTCTAACGAAGAGGCCATCTTCCAACATATATATGTACACACATATATATATATATATATATATATATATATATATATATATATATATATATATATATATATATATACACGAAGACAACTGAACATAAGTGAGGTCAAGTGTGTGATAATTTACCGTTGTAATGGGGTCATTTTTTTGAGGTAACATTTTGGCACCTCGGAATACTAAAAAATTATATAAAAAATCTAAAAATTTTTATTGTTGACAAAAAAGATATGTTGATCCTGATTAAGTTGGGTTACGCTAGGTTAGGTTAGTTAAGGTTTGGTTAGGTTAGGTTCGGCCAGATAAGGGAATAGCTCACTGTTTAATAAGCTAATAGAAACCATCTTTTGAGCCCTCATTTGCGTCCGAAACACTTGCGCCTTTTGGGCTCCATAGAACTAAGGTTAGGCGAGGTTAAGTTAAATTAGGCTTGATTAATTATTTCTTTAAGTATATATTTTGAGTCAATTCAACAAAATGGAAATGAATACATACCTGCAACTCTGTGGTATCTGCAATGATGCAACAGATGAGACAGGGGCGATGATGTGTGATTTTTGTCAGTTACTTCTTGATTTTAAATGCCTAGAATGGAGAGATGAAAAAATCTCCCTTATAACGAACGGAAAGCAACTTAATGGGCTAAACATTTTCTGCGAAAACTGCTTCACCGAATTAAACTCTTTTACAGTATTTAAAGCAGAAAGAGACTACAAGGAGAAAATGAGAGGAAAGTGGGAACAAAGAACAGTGGAAAACAGAAGAAACGGAGAAAAGCGAAATAAAAAAAATCAAATACCGTCACAAAACGAGGCCGAAAACATGCAAGCGACAGAGAGTGTAAAGACAACAGATAGTAAGCATAAAGGTAACGAAGGACATCAACACAAATTGCACAAATAGGAAAAGAGAAGAGGGCAATCAAGAAAACGGAGTGAAACTGTCCCCCAATAAAGGGCAAAAAACAAAGGCCCCGAGTAAATATGGGGAAGGAATTATATGCAGATATTATATAAAAGATAACTGCAGATTTAAAAGAGGACAATGTATATATGAACATCCCCCAATATGCAATTTCTTTTATAATAGTGGTCATTGTAAATTTGGAGACAGATGCAAATTCTACCACCCGGACTGCAGGACTTACGCCACATATGGAACCTGCAAATTCGGGAAAAAATGCTACTATCATCATCTCCCGACGGACTCAAAGAACAAAGGACAAAGTTTAAATGACAATAGGAATAACAATAACAATATGAATAACAAAAGGAACACATAAGCGAACAAAAAATTTTTTTCAACATCGTGGACACGTTACGGACACTAAATGTCATCCACATGCAGTTGACACAGCTGGAAACCCCTGAGCTAAACCGATACTGGACAAGAAACTACCAGTACAAATAGACGGAAACGGATCTATCTCAGAGTATCATAGGGCAACGAATCAAGCGATATCGAAGGAAAACGAAATTGAAATGCAGAAGGGGCAACGAAAAACGGAGAACATAAAAATTGTCCTGGCTAATATTCAAGGAATAAGACCAAACCAATCACTCAATAAGGTTTCGTACCTGAAAGGATTTATGGACGAAACAAGGGCGGACATCGCATGCCTCACAGAAACTCATCTTAAGGATTGCCAGGGAAATTGTGAAAACTGCGAACATTGTATTGATAAGAAAGAGATAAATATGGAGGGCTTCAACTTAGTAAGAACGAAAGAACGACGAGACGTAAAGGTGGTTGTGCTATATATGTATAGGAAGGTCATATGACAGAGACGATAATAAGTAAATCAAACAGCTATGTGGAACTCCTAGCAGTGAAAATAGAAAAATTAAACGTGATTCTAATAGTTATCTATAGACCTCCAAGCACCCCAACCGAAAAATTCTCGGAGGCCATTGATGACATGAGAAAGCTAATAAAGGCCAAAAGCCCTCCATCCCCCAGTATAATGATCTGTGGGGACTTTAACTTCCCATTTATAAAATACTAAAAGGTGGATAGGAATACATATATATACACCAGGACAAGGGGGGGCACAAAAGAAGACCAGGAGCAAGCAAAAATGTTGATGGCTCTCACAAATGAGTTTATGCTGACACAGGAGATAACAGAAAATACCAGAAAAAATAACTGCCTAGATCTGGTATTCACGAATAACACGAACTTGATTGCTGATATAAAAATAACCCCAACCATTATCTCAGACCAAAACTTAATCGAGATATCAACAAATATGACGACAGCATTAAAAGACAATACACATATTGAGGAAAGAAGCAAATTTGGAGCCTTTAACTTAAACTCTAAAACTATAAATTGGGAAGCAATCAGATCGCACATGGCTCAAATAGAGTGGAGAACAATTTTCGAGAATAAAACAACTGAAGAAATGCTAACAACCTTGGAAGAAAAAACGTTGAGAAATTCAGAAAAATATGCTCCGAAATCACAGCCAAAAGGAAAGAGGAGCTGGCTTGAGAGGCAAAAGAGAAGACTATTCCGCGAAAGAAAGAGAGTGGAGGCGAAGTTAGGCAACTGCGGAGAAAATGACAGGAAAGTAATACAAGAAAAACTGGAGGGTATCGATAGGAAAATACAAGCCCTGATTAAGGACCATACAGAGAGGGAAGAGGAAAAGGCGGTAGAAGCAACAAAGGAAAATCCAAAATATTTCTATAGCTATGCAAAAAGGAAAACGAAAACGTGGCCCTTAAGGACGAGAAATAATGAACTAACCGACGATCCAAAAGAAATATCTGAAACATTGAGAGCCCAATATGACTCAGTTTTCAGTACCCCAAAAAGTGACAAAACGATTCCTGACATAGATGCATTCTTTGAAGAGGAATTGCAAGGAGAGTATATAAGAGACTTTGATTTTACCCCAGAAGATGTAGCAAAAGCTATAGGACAAATGAAACCACATTCAGCTGCAGGTCCGCACAACTGGAACGCATTATTGATTAAAAACCGTAAAAATTAAATAGCTACACCTTTATACTGGATATGGAGAAGATCCCTAGACACTAGGGAAATATCGAGCATCTTGAAAAGAGCAAACATTGTCCCTATATATAAAGGAGGGGACAGATCTCAAGCAAAGAACTATAGACCAGTGTCATTGACGTCCAACCTCACCAAAGTATTTGAAAAAATAAATTAGAGAGAAAATTTTTGTTTTCCTGGAGACACGGGACAGATTCAACGAAAATCAGCGTGGATTCCGATCAGGAAGATCATGCCTATCACAACTAATGGAACACTACAACAATATCCTAGATGCCCTTGAATGCAATGACAATTACGATGTTATATACACAGATTTGCTTTCGACAAATGTGATTATGGTATAATAGCACATAAAATGAAATATATGGGAATAACAGGCAAAGTAGGAAAATGGATCTACAACTTTCTCAGAGAACGTCTGCAGGTCGTCAAAATTCAAGGTATATCATCATCAGAATCGGAAGTACGCAATTCAGTACCACAAGGGACAGTACTGGCCCCACTCCTGTTCATTATCATGCTAACAGATATCGACAGCGGAGTAAACAACAACAGTAATGTAACATCATTTGCAGACGATACAAAGATCAGCAGAAAAATCAGCGATGTAAATGAAGTGGAGGCCATGCAGAGGTACACGAACAAGATATGCAAATGGTCAAAAGACAACAACATGTCATTTAACACTGATCAATTTCAACTCTCGAGATCTGGTAGAAAAGAGGAACTTAAACAGACTGCATATTATGCTCCAGATAGACAGGAAATTCAGAGAAGCACGAAAGCGATCGATCTGTGGGTAGTAAAGACAGATGATGCGAAATTCGAAACACAAAACCAGATAGCGATAAATAAAGCAAAAAGAGTCGCGGGACAGGTACTAACAACGTTCAAGAGAAGGGACAGGACAGTAATGATTCCCCTGCTAAAAACACTGATTATACCAAAACTTGAGTACTGCTCAGTTTTGACGTCCCCATATAAAAAGGAAGAAACTAATAAACTAGAAGAAACGCAAAGACATTTCACAGCCAAGATTGATGGCTGCAAAGAACTCAAATACTGGGAAAGACTACGTAAACTAAATCTGTCCTCCCTGGAAAGAAGAAGAGAGGTACACCATAATCTACATATGGAAAATGATCGAAAAACTGGTACCAAACCTAAAACTAAACCCAATTACCATTCAAACAACACTGGAAAATAGGAGAGGCAGAATGTGTAGTGTCCCCAAATTAAAGGCCCGACAAGCGACATCCTCAACACTGAAGGAAAATAGCTTGGTTGTCACGGGGCCAATACTTTTCAACCAGCTTCCAAAGGAACTCAGAAACGTAACGGGGGTCAAAGTTGAAGTCTTCAAGAGAAGACTAGATGCCTGGCTCAGTACGGTACCAGATGAACGGGGCGTGCCTGGCTATGTACGGTGGAGAGCGCAAGAAAGCAACTCGCTCCTCCACCAAACCAGACCTAGAGGCGAGGCCACCAGCTTGACCTCCGTATGAAGAAGGACCAACGCACGAAACAACATAAGGTTCATAAGGTAAGGTATGGATTTTAAGAAGTCATTTCCTCGGTTATACGAAGATGCGCACACATGTGTGTGTGTGTGTGTGTGTGTGTGTGTGTGTGTGTGTGGTGCGCGCATGGGATAAAAAAATTATGCCAGTACGTTATGTCAAATTTTTTTCGCTTGTCAGAATTATCGGCATGTTTAAATTAACTACCATTACTACCAAAGTACGATTAACTAAAAAAAAAAAATCTGCCAAACTTATCGACCAAAATAGATTTACAAGTTCTCACCCCTTCTATGACGTCACGACTGTATTGTTTCCCCACTACTCATGAACACTTCTGAGTTATCACAATTTTTTTTAAATTCTCTAGAGTACCCCTATATTTTATTTATCTTACTTTCTATAACACTATTCTCAGCCTATTAACCTTCATAATTGTTTCAAATATTATTACTACTATTAGTGTTATTAGTATTAATATCATTATTTAATATAGTACACTTCATGTATTATTTTTTATTATTTGTTTGCTTATTGTTATTATTACTAATTTGAATGCTCTTGAATCTCCTGTTTAAATAAGTATATTTCATACAATAATCTCTTCAGGACATTCACTCGTATTATAAATACTAAATTGCATTTAATTATTAACTGAAATGAGTTTATATATATCGAAAAAAATGTATATACATACATGAGTGTGTGTGTGTGTGTGTATATATATATATATATATATATATATATATATATATGTGTGTGTGTGTGTGTGTGTGTGTATATATATATATATATATATATATATATATATATATATATATATATATATATATCGGGTGTCCGAGAATTATCTGTACAATTTTTGGCTGTTATTAAAAGTCAACCATGAAGTGTAGAAATTCCAGTGTTGTCCCATTTTACAGAGAATCTCATTAAGTTTTTTCTGATACCACGTTTTGACAAGTGTTTTAGAAATGTACGCGGGTGACAGACATTGATGATTTAAAAGCAAGAATCACAGCTGCTATTGAGCGAATTGATGTGGATATGCTGCAGCGTACATGGCAACATTTGGAGTATCGATTGGATGTTTTGCGAATCACTAATGGTGCACATATCGAATGTTTGTAACAACGTTACTTTAATAAAATAAACTTTTGAAAATACAGATTCTAGGTAATCTTGTTTAAGAATTTTACGTGTGTTATCAAGAATTTTATTAAAAGATGAAATTGTACAGATATTGTTCGGACACACTGGAATTTCTAAAAAACTTGTCAAAACTTGGTATCAGAAAAAACTTAATGAGATTCTCTGTAAAATGGGACAACACTGGAATTTCTACACTTCATGGTTGACTTTTAATAACAGCCAAAAATTGTACAGATAATTCTCGGACACCCTGTACGTATATTATTTTTTAACCCCAATTCCCGAAGAAATGATTAAAAATAGAAGACATTGAAAAAAAACTTAAAAATTAATTAATTTTACAACTTTGATCTCGTGTCTTCGGATCCACTTTGGCAATGTCTCGCTCGTCAAACAAGAACTGAAGGATGCAGTTCCTTTGTTGAGAAAATTCATAAAAGGAACCTTGCTTTTTATACTAGAAGTTAAAACCGACCACACAGAATAAAATCTTCCCTCTATGTTTCTGGATCCAAGTTGAGGAAATGACAGTCGAGGTCGAGGATGGAGAAAAATTTCCTTTTCATTGATCGCTTTGAGGTCCACCTGGTTTCGTTTAAATTAATCTACGGGTCCCTCATTCTTTAACACTGACACCGTGTCTTTCTTTTCAATTAAACTGATTTTCAGATCAAAATCGGAATCTTACCGGAATCGTGCAAAATCTGTTCTTCGAATCGCCAAAAATTCCTTCATCCAACAAAAACGTGTAAACCTATCCAATTCTAACTCTTCTCGCTCTTTCTGGCATCTAGCTGAGAACCTCTCTAACAACTTTACTTCTTCTTTCCCTCCTCTTTTCCATTTCGACGGCTCAGTTGCCCTCTCTTTTCTGACAAAGCTGAACTCTTCGCTAAGACTTTTGTCTCCAACTCAACCCTGGACGATTCCGATACTGTTCCTCCCTCTCCTCCTCCCTCTGATTTTATTATGTCTGAACTTAGAATTACTTCAAAAGATGTTTATTCTGCCCAATCTAGGCTCAATTCTGAGAAGGCGTACGATGTTCCCCCTGTTGTTCTCAAGAACTGTGCTTCTTTGCTGACACCCTGCCAAGGCGAATTTTTTCGTCTTGTCTCTCATCTGGTAATTTCCCTGACTGCTGGAAGTTCGCTTTCATTCAACCTGTCCAAAAGAAGGGTGACAGCTCTGAACCCTCCATCTATCGTTGAATTTACTTGATTTCTTGCCGTTCTTAATTTTATAAATCTATCCTGAAAAGGAAGATTCTTAAACACCTCTCTTCCCACAATCTTCTATCAGATCGTCAGTATGGGTTCCGCAAAGGACGCTCTAATGGCGACCTTCTTGCATATCTCCCTGACACTTGGTTATGCTCCTTTCGGGATTTCGGTGAAACCTTTGCTCTTGCGCTTGACATATCAAAAGGTTTTGATAGTGTTTGGCATAAATCCTTTATTTCCAAATTGTCCTCCTTCGGTTTCTAGCCTTGTATCTGTACCTTCATCCCTGATTTCCTTTCTCACCGATATATAACTGCGGTTGTAGGTGGCCACTGTTCTTCTCCTAAAGCTACTAATAGTGGTGTTCCACAGGACTGTGTCCTGTCACAAGTTTTTCCTTTTATTTATCAATGATCTATTGTGGCCAAGTTTCCTGGACCCAAGAGCCACACACGACGTTTTTCAGATGTACGAGAGCCGCAAAATATTTTAAAAAGAATTTAATTATTAAAAACATATACATATACATATAGTTATACTCACATTATTAAATTGTTTAATTACTGCTTGTAGAAGGCTTAGTTTGGGTCTTCATTTTGGCTGTTAATACTTTAAAGTCTGGCTGATGTGATGTTAAGGCGGTATGAAGAAGCTCAGTTAGGTGTTCGTTAGTGAGGGCAGCACGATGTTTTGACTTTACAAACTTCATTACCGAGAAGAGGGCTTCACAGCAATAAGTTGTCCCAAAAACTGAGATAAGTCGGAAACTGGTTTTCCTGAGGTGAGGATACTTTGTCTCTGGTACTTGCTTCCAAAACTCAACTGCAGATAAGCTTTTATGTATCAACTTTAAACCTACAGCCTCCTGTAGCTCTAAAAGTTCTGTTTGTATTGAAGCAGCTTCCGTAACAAAAGATGTGGTAACAGGACAGCCATCGTTGACGACATCAATCAGGAAAGGATTTACAAGAAATTCGAAGCATGGTTTTAGCTTCTTTAGTTCATCAAACCTGAAATGAAAATCATCAATTAGTCCTTCTAATTTACTTTTGTATTCCTCCAATTTACTATCTTTTATTTCAATATCAGGAAAAGTGTTTGCTCGGTTTTTCAGGTGGGGAAAGTGGTCAAATTTTTTTGTTACTAGATCTTCTTGGAAGAGCTTTATTTTATTCTGGAAACTGAAAACTGTCTGTGTAAGGTCAGAAATGACCTTACCCTTTCCCTGAAGTGCCAAATTTAGATTTTGAAGGTGTTGTATTACATCAGTAAGAAACATCAGATCCTGCACCCATTCGTGATCTTCTAGTTGTGGGTATGACTTTCCCTTTTCTTTCAAGAAATCACTGATAGGCTCCAACAGTGCAACAAACCTATTCGGGAGATTACTAGTTGATAACCACCTTACAATACAGTAGAATCAAAGGTCATCTGGCTTATCTTGAAGATCCAGCTCCTCGATAAAATTTCTAAACGCTCGGTGCGTTTTTGCATTTGAACGAATGAAATTCACAATTTCGAGAACACATTTCATAACACTGTCATACCTAAAGTACTTGCTTACCAAATGACCACGGCGAATGATACAGTGAATAAAGAGACACAGAGTATACTTGTGATCGCGTATCAAGAGCCCAACTAGGCCTACATTTTGTCCTACCATAGCTGGCGCTCCATCTGTTGCAACATTGATAAGTTTATTCAATGGTACTTGAGCATTTGATAGTGCCTCGTCAAGTGCGTTCTTTATGTCAACCCCTCTGGTGGTTTCTGTTAGGGTCATTAAGTCCAAGAGTTCTTCTTTCACATTTCCATCGCCAGTAACATAACGAACAAATATCGCCAGTTGAGGGTTATCTTTAATATCTGTGGATTCATCGAGGGCCAAACTGAATGCAACAGAATTCTTCAAATCACTCTGCAACGAGCATGTAATTTCAGCACTGATCTGGGAAATGCGTCGCTCTGTAGTGTGGCGGGAAATAGAAATACTTGCTATTTGTTCTCGAAGTTTTGTGTTATCTGGAGCGAGAATTGCAGTAACATCGGCAATATTCTTCTTCACAAATTCTCCACTACTGTAGGGAAGTTGAGCACGAGCAATATTCCATGCCATAACAAAACTAGCTTCAGTAGTTAAGTCAGCTGTCTTACACAATGATGAAAGTACAGTTTGTTGGGCAACTAGGCTAGATTTGAACAATGTTAACTTAGTTTTTCGCAATTCTGATTTGGGAGGAAATTCCGTAATAAAATTTTTTATGGTTAGTTTCATGATGACGCTTTAAGTTACTGACTTTAAAGTGATTGAGTGCCACGTGGCAGATAAGACACACAGGTTTCCCACCGTTAACAGTAAAGGCAAAGCTCTTCTCCCACTCCTGTTTAAAAACTCTATTTTCTTCTTCATATTTCCGTTTATTACACTTTGTCTGCTCAGTCATTTTAATAAACTGTCTTGTATAACTTTCACTTGTATAACTTGTATAACTTTCACTTGTATAACTTTCACTTGTATAGATGAGAAAAATAGCCACTATTTGATCTAAGAAGCCAATTTTAAAAAAACACTCACTCGTTACTACACGCGGTCCGCAGGGTAGCTCGAGGGGTACTGGACACTGGTGAGTGGCGATTGGTGTTAATTACGTAATTATCCCGCTTACTGCCTGTCACGCAAAATAAACTGTCGTACGCATGACGCATTTTATTGTCAATTCAATTTTTCCTTGTTTTTTTCATATTTTTTTATTATGTGTAAAAAAATTATATTTGTATTATGAATTTTGTCTTTTATGATAAGTACAATAAAAAACAATTAATTGGCATCGGCATCAGCATCGGCAGAATCGGCCATTTTGGTGCATCGGCCAAATTTAGCCGATTCTCTCACCAATTCTTTGAAATTTTAAGATTTTCATTACAAAACAAAATTTATATTTGTAGAAAGTTGAACAGACAAAAAACATTATTTATGATAATTTATGTTCATTTCAAAGTGTAATTATTTAAAAATATTTTACATTCAAGAAAAAAGGAAAGCTTAATAAGTTAATTTGCTCAGAAATTTACACTTTTTCTAACAGCTACTCCCTAAATATTATAAATTATTGTAATCTCCTACTCCATATTAACAATAATTCTGTATTAAGTTCTACTTTATAATTTATATATTAAACCATCTTATTATGTTGACTTTATTTTAAGTATTTGAATAATTTTATAAACCCAAATTATATAGCCATTATTTTTCTTCAAATTAACCACCAGGGACTTGAAATTTTAATGAAAATTTTTGTTGTTGTTCACATTGTTGAAGAAAGAAAATATCTTCAACATAAGGCAAACCAATTACTTTAAATATTGGTATTCAATCTCTGAAATTAAATAAAATTATTTTATCATTTTACTGTGCAATAAAACTTTTTCACATCATTTTAGTTACGTTATATAAGTAACAAATTCTGATGCTGTATATTATGTAGTGAGCTAAGGAAAAGCATTTAAACAAATTTGAAATGTAAAAATTGAAAGATTTCACATTAGATTAGTAAAATTTATGAAGGGAATTGATTTTTTTAAATATAGTCAAAGAATCTGCATCTAAAAAGGTGTCGGTAGTTTTTCCATGGAATCGGCATCGGCTAAATTTTTGAATCGGTACACCACTGCCCTCAACTGACACTCCATGGTTCGCGTGGAGTGGCTATGGTACACCTGATCTCTGATGTTTCTACTATTTCTGAGTGGGTCAGAGAAAACCTTGTTGCTTTCAATGCCTCAAAAACTCAGTTCATCCATCTGTCTACTCATCACAGTCTTCCACACAACTATCCCCTTACCTTCAAGAACACACAACTCAATCCTTCCTCTTCTCTTAACATTCTTGGCGTTTCCTTTTCTCGTGATCTTTCCTGGATCACATACGAGTATATTGTCTTTCCAAAACAGCTTCTCAGGGGTTAGGTGTGCTGTATCGGCTACACAGTTTCTTCACCCCGACTCAGTTCCTGTCTTTGTACAGGAGTCTTGTCTGCGCCTGTATGGAGTACGCTTCTCATGTTTGGGTGGCTCAGTCCACACAGCTCTACTTGACCGGGTGGAATTAAACTCTTTTCGTCTCATCAATTCCCCGCCTACTAACTTCAATTCGTATCTCTTCACCGCCATGTTTTAAAAAAAAAAAAATTATGTACGAAGGGGGGGTCAAGGGCAGCGCCCGCAAAAGTGACCCCTCCATAGAATAAGGAAAGCGCCGAAAACAAGGTCTCCAAGGCTCAACGATGCCACTTTTATTTATAAATTTTGAAAAGACTGTGTAGTGTCTAAGATGTATGTACAGTTGCGCTCATTATTTGTAGAACACTCTTGAGAACAGACAGCGACACCTGGCATATATTTGTTGTGTGTACATCACTCTGGTTTACATATACAGTATAGTGGCTTACACATCACCAATTTGATGTGGCTTAAAAAGTACGCTTACTATAATTTATGAATTAAATTGAAATGAAAAATGAGGGTCACCAGTCGGGGCACAACCCAAACAAACAATATTTAATAAAAAGAGAGAAATTACTTTGTTGTTTGGTGTTTAATTAGAAAAATAAATTAATTGCTTGTTCACATTGATTAGCAATTCTGTATATGGTAATTGTGCTATACTTCAATAACTGATTCTTAGCAATGAGAAATGGTTTTTACAGTATAAGCGTTAAGCGAATATAATAATTACAAGAAACACTAATTCAGGTAGACACAGAAGATATGCGGCAGTGAACGAACAATAATAAGTAATTAAACCCAATAATAACTAAGGTAATGAAAGTACGGTGTTGGTACAGTAAACGGATTAGACAAGTAAAATAAATACATAAATGAGGAAATAAACAAGCGGTACAAATACTGCAAGATAATTGAATACGGTAAAATAATTTAACAGGCCTACTGCAGTCGTAATGGGAGGGTTAGTTAGCCGGTTGGTTGGGAACACTTTGAAGATAGCCTATTCGCTAGGCTGAGGTTACAATACGTAGGCTACGCAGGAGTTGCTTATCACAAAGACAAAGGAAGGCTTGTGGCCTCCGAGAAGGTTTACAGACCTGGACTTCGATGTAGATGGATCTGAAGGCGGACTGGCCTTACCGGCGGAAGGATGAGTGTTGAGGGCCGGTTGAAACTTGTTGAAAAGGTGGCCAGCGAAAATCATGCAGTAGTGATGTTGCTTCTTGCTGGATGAAATTGTAGAGGGCCCTACTTGATGAAAGACTTCGTGTATGCTCGACCCGAGCCTTGAAGGAACAGCGGGCCGCTCTCCGGCCGTCGCCGGAGAACGAATGGCGTGACTAGTAGTGTTACTGACGAAGGGGCCGAGGGCGAGATGTGACGACAAGAACGGGATCTTTTCCGTTTGACACACATGGTTCGATTTTATTTTAAATTTCTACACAGACGTAGTTTTGCATGCCGATTACGAAAATCAGAACCATTGTTTGGAGAAATTAATAATAAAAAAGTTACAACCCTTTAAAGTATTTTATTAGACCCGCCCTTCGTGCGGGTCGCGGGTAGCAAAAATTAACCAAACTATCACGACTTAACCTAACCAATCGTCAAGGGCGTACAATTAACCTAAAAAATAAATAAAAAAATAAATTTTTTTTATTTATTTATTAATACTATAAACACCCAGGAATGTCTGTCTGTCAGTCCGTCCCGCTCAGTTTGTCAGTCGGTCACGCTCAGGAACGTTTAGGTTAAGTCGTGATATTGTTTATTTATTTTTTTAGGTTAATTGTACGCCCTTGACGATTGGTTAGGTTAAGTCGTGATAGTTTGGTTAATTTTTGCTACCCGCGACCCGCACGAAGGGCGGGTCTTAGGCTAGTTGTAACTTTTTTATTATTAATTTCTCCAAAAAATGGTTCTGATTTTCGTAATCCGCATGCAAAACTACGTCTGTGTAGAAATTTAAAATAAAATCGAACCATGTGTGTCAAACGGAAAAGATCCCAAGAACGAGAATGCCAAGTGAGTGTGACTTGAGAAAAAACTCTCTTTTTATAGGCCTTGCTGACGTCCGTTGGTGGGCATTTCCAAATACCACAAAATCTGTGTTTCCTTCGTGGGCCTGTTTTATGCCCACGTGTTTGAGTTTTATAGCCTTTGTTTTGATTCCATGATGTTTGAGAACGGCGAGGAAAGGAATTTCCTCTCGGTCTCTACAAATGAATAATTAAATATAAATTCAAGAACGGATATATATTAACAAGGGGAATGTCAGTGACGTGAATAAAACAATGTTCTTGTATATTCTATAAATGAAAACCATAATATGTGATGACAGTGTTCATGATATCGGCGAGCCTGTAATCCTCTATTTAACTGACATTTCAATGAATAAACACTGTAATACATAACATGCAATGCAACAACACGTGTTAAACATTGTCAGCATGTTCAATTTACCATCTTCCAGATAAGGCATATTGGTTGAATACAAAAAACACGTAAATGGTAGTTATCAGCTTAAAAGGAAGCCAATGTATTGCATCGTCGTGTGTCTCACACACTTGCAAGAGTACTACCTGAGTTTTCTATATTATGTTTTTACCTAAAGAGTCGTTAGAATTACCAACTGAACGATAGGTGAGCGAAAATATCCACTAGCCCATACGTCATTGTTTTCTACCGGGGTTCAGCGAAAAACATTAAAGGTTCTGATATGTTGTGTAATAAATATTTAACATAACATACTGAAGCCCAGTAGTTCAGAATATATAGACGGAACTAAGTTAGACTGGAAATAAAGTGGGTATTTTGTAACAATCAGTGAATATTACATAGTTTTCCATCATTTTGCTTACAAAACGAAGGGGAATACAGTGGATCGAGAATATCTGGGTTCCACAATATCTTACATGTTGCTTACAAGGTCCCTCGACCTAGAAAAGGTTGAAAAACACTGCCACAGATATATACTAGACTTTGTACTGTAAGTATGTGATCATCTGTGTAGCACAGCGGGTCCGAAAGTGGAGGTAATTACCCCGAAGGGGTAATTTTGATATTTCCGGGGGGGGGGGTAAAAGGGAATTCCTGAAAATTGTTTTTTTAGTGTTCGTTTTGTGAAAAAAAAATTTCGATTTAGACCGTTCAACTCTAGGTCGTGTCCGCAGTGTTACAAAAGACAAACGGCTACGCCACGAAGAGAATTATAGAGACTTTCCGAGACTGACATGGTGTGTTCAGCGTAGCGTGTTGACTGAAGCAAAGCTAAAAATTGAATTTCTACCCACAGAACCTAGTTTAATCTAGATTCTGTGTCGGCACTGTATGTCAAATCCACAATAAACATCCTTATTAAGGACATCAAATGAATTAGTATATATTTATTACGCAGCCATGCTATCTAAAAAAGAGACCATTCACTTGTTACGCCCTAAAAAGTAGCGACTCACCTGAACTGAAAGTAGAATTCCTGAAAATGAGGGCAAAATCTTATTCTGAAGTTTGAGTTTGCAGAGAAAAAAATCGAGACATTTTGGACAAAATTGGATGGGATTATCCTTTGCTTGCAGAAGAAGCAAAGAGAGTGCTGGTGCCTTTTGCGATAAGTTATCGTTGTGAGGCAGGCTTTGAGCTATGTTGGTCATAAAGAACAAACTGCGAAATTGGCTGCACATTGAAGGCGATTTACGCTGGGCCTTCAGCGAACCTGAACCCATAATTCAGGCGTTGGTTCAGCAGAAACGGTTGCATCCCTCGCACTAGACTAGTAGTTGGTGGTGACGCGTTTTGCTTGCTTCCTATGTAATGTTGTAGCAATTCTTTGATCAATATCATATGTGTTTAACTTATACACTAGGCACTGTATATATAGAAATATACGAGTATTACGTTTATAAAATTTGAATAATTATTCTCATGCTCAGTAAAATGAGGTTTTCTGTGCTTTTTGTAGGAGGTAATTTTCATTTGCCGATTAACTAAAAGGGGTAAACACAAAAAAAGTTTGGGAACTTCTGGTATAGCAGCTTAATGACCATTTTCCAAACTGTTTCCGCATTCCAACAATTCCACCTGACTTTTAACATATTACGTGGCACCACATGACGTCATGACAGAGGTGTTAACAGATTTGGTGACTGAGAATAAGCTCACACTATTCATGAATCTCAAAGAAGCAACAACTCTGTAGAATGGATTCTCATCACCAGAAAATTGCTGAAAGGGGAAGAATCATCGGCATGAAGGAGCGGGCTGCCTCCAACTCAAATTGCAAGAGAACTTGGAATTTATAGGAACACTGTTTATATATTGTTGAAGAGGTGGCAAGAGAAAGAGAATCTACGAGATTACCCCAGAACGGGGAAACCTCGACTGATAACTGTTGCGGATGATCGGACGATCTGCGATGTTGACGAAGCCCATCCCTTTACCAGTGCTGTTTCCATATGGGAACAATTGAAGCTTGATGTTTCGACAATGACAGTAAGGCGGCGGCTGCATGAAGCTGGGTTACACCATCGACCCCGGCTATCATGGAGAAGTTAAATTAGCAAGATCGAGAAAATAGACTTCGATTTGCTCAGCAACATGTTGACAAAGGACTTGACTTTTGGAGCGCGGTAATATTTACCGACGAAAAGACCTTTTCCTCCACATTCCATGGCCGTCTTCATTGTTGGAGGAGGAATAATATTCGATATACTCTACAGCACATCTATGAGGAAGCACGTAGCAGTCATGTCACCTGTAACATGTGGGGATGGATTAAATCTATATAGTGTAGGAGAGCTCACCAAACTAGAAGAAAGGTTTACTGCAGACCAGTATATCGAAATTTTCGAAGAGGTTATGCTTTCTTTTGTACATGCATATGCTCTGCCATTTCCTGAGCGAATCATTTTTATGCGACGGGTCCCCAATTCACACAGCACGGATCGTCACACGCTGGTTCTCTGAGCAAAGAAATATCGACCTTCTGGATTAGCCAAGTAAGGATCGTGATATGAATTCCATCGAGAATATATGGGCCAATATTGTAAATTTGTGGGAACCAGCAGAGGAACGAACAACCGACCAGGTTTTACAACACACATTTAGTGAGTGGGAGTTGTTGAGGAAGAATTAACAGCTGGTATATAATCATGTTGCTTCTGGACCACATCGGCTGCAGGAAGTCATAGACAACAACGGTGACTGGACAAGATATTAAATTTGTTGTGTTCATGTATTAAATATCTCTCAAATACAATGGTAATTATGAATGTGTAACGCCTTTGCAAAATTGTCAAATATCATCGTTTAAATGGCCCTATTTTATTGATATGAATCACTGTAATAGTTTTATTTTCTGTAATTCTCTCCCTTGAGGTGAGAGACCGCCAAGAATCACAGCTGCAGTGGTTCAGCACTTAAGTTGCAAAGTTGTAACATGGAACTTATTAATACAAAACAATTATATGCATTTATGATGCTGCCTCAATACAAAACATTCTTCGTTTCTAAATATTTCTCTCAGTGGCTGTTTATTACTATATCAGTGTTGCTGATCTAAAAATAGCATTTGCTCCACATATAACAATACCATACCAGTAGTATCCATTCAGCTGTCGTCCATTTGCCAATTGGAAGATATTCTAAGCGATGACGTATGAAACCTACAGATACCCATCAATCTTGTAATGTTGTAATGTTATTAAAATTGAATATGCATCAAAACATTATTTTTTCATTCATATTCCGCCTATATATGTATTTATATATATCAGGTTTTTGCTGTCTTTGTTATAACACAAAATAATATCTTAATTTTTGTTCAATATTAAATGTAAATAAATAAATAAATAAAGGAATCAATAAATAAATACAGGGTGGATGGGTGGTGCCAGGCTCTGTTTTTATACATTAAAACTTCAGTTCGTTCAGGCTTGCCAATACCATGAACACTGTCTTTACGTCCTAAGGATTTTTTTTAGTTTTTACAAGACCATTTTTTATTCACTTCATTGACATCCCCCTTGTTAATATATAGCCCCTTCTTGAATTTATATTTAATTATACATTTATGTTTCCTTAGTAATATATAAACCAGAGTGATGAATGGAAATAATTATGTTCTAAAGACATTTGGCAATGAGTCAACCAACCAATCAGCGCTCACTCACGAAACCCCAGATTCATTCATAAAATGTTACAACCGTTTGTAGTATACAAAACAAATATTTGTCAGGTGGCATGCACTACTAATGTAAAATGTTTGAAATGAATAACACGCCATATGATTCGTCTGTTCTCTTATCCAATTGGTAACATTTACTTATCTATACATTAAGTGTGATTGTGGAATATCTAGATGTGATACGATAAAACTAAATATACAGCTGAAAAGAGCATGCCTTTATTGCCTAGAATCACCCATTTTCATTGAAACAATTCGCAAAAAATTTGAATTTGCAGCGTGGTGTTATCTGCAACAAAATGAAAACTATTAAACAAGCATATTATTCTTCTAAAGTTCTCAGTGATATTCAAAAATCTGCCCTTTGTAAAGGCCTGAAATGTTTTGATTGATGGCGTGGAAAACGCAGTTTAATAATAAACAAGAACACCAGAAAAAAATAAACATCCTTCAAGGTTTAATCAGTACCAACGTTTCGGAATGCACTAATTCCATCTTCAGGGCTAAAACAATAAAATGCCAAATCACATACAAAATATAAATTGCAAATTGTAGGTTGCTTAACAATTTAAAATAAAGTTAAAATAAGAAAATGTAAAAAATTAAAACAAAAAGTAAATAGATGAAATTAAAAAGTCACAATTATAAAAAGTAGGTAGGAAAACAAAAAAGCATTAAAACTAAAAGGTAAGTAAATAAAATAAACAAGTATCTTAACCAAAACATAGCAGATCTACAGATGATTCATCAGAATTTAGGTCTGGTTTTAATTTATAAATAAACAAAGATCCCATAATTAGACTGTGAAATTGGGTGGTTATTGTTGTGTGAATGGTTACGTATGAGAGAATTAGGTAGTTTGCCAAGAGGTAAATTTGTACGGACCGATTTACCAAGATGTTCGTAAATACGGGATTGTAATTGTCTTTTAGTTTTACCTATATCTGACCCCATACAGTGGTCACACTTATATTAGTAAACTATGGATGACTTAAGAAGTGTAGGAATAACATCCTTGTATTTAAATAAATATGGGATTTTAAGTGTCTTTTAGTTTTACCTATATATGACCCGTCATTCAGACGGGTAATTTGAAATGTATTGCAAAGTGAATTTTGTTGAAAACGGGAAACTCCAAAAATTAGGATACAATACAATTAATAATCTAGCAGGCAATGATCTCATCTTTAATTATTCCTCTAAAGTTCTCAGTGATATTCAAAAATCTGCCCTTTGTAGAGGCCTGAAATTTTTTCTTACTCCAAAGAAGCTTAATTTTTACGATCATTTCCTCAACTTTGAGTTATTTTTTAAAACCTTTTTAAACATTCATTCTTTGACCTACATAGTAAAGGTTTTAACTTTTTATCTAATAATTTACGTAATTTAGCTTTTACTTCAATTTATGCTTTTAACCCTTATGGCAATAGACCTAATATGTAGGTGGAAGAGTTTCAAAGTCTAAGAAATCTGTCTTTGAACAAGTCATTGGTGGTTACAAGACCAGACAAAGGCAATGGCGTTGTTCTTTTGGACAGGAATGTTTATGTCGATAAAATGTTAGATATTTTAAATGATGCAACTAGATTTTCTAAAGTAACTGGTGACATTTTTGGCTTAATTTTAAAAGAGGAAGATAAAATTAATAGATATTTTAGAAAACTTAAATCTAATAATATAATCTCAGACACAGTTTTTTCCAAATTATTTGTTTCTGGATCCAGCCCAGGGATTATGTATGGACTCTAAAATACACAAACCTAATTGTCCACTTAGGCCAATTTTATCGGCACTCGGAACTTTTAGTTATAACCTTTCAACGATTTTGGTCCCCATACTATCACCTATAATTTATAATTTGTATGCAGCACGGGATTCTTTTTCTTTCATTAGAGAAATTACCTCATTAAATAATAATTCATATATAATGGCTAGCTTCGATGTACAGTAAAATCTTTATTTACCAATGTGCCTGCTGCAAAAATTATTGATATATGTATTGACAATCTTTTTAATAATACTGATACGGTGCAGGGTTTTAGCAGAGGTCAGTTGAAAGAACTACTAAAATTTTCCGTGGAAGAGCTTATATTTATATTCAATGGTGAATATTTCAAACAGACTGAAGGTGTTCAAATGGGTCTGTCCCTTGGTCCAACCTTAGCTAATGCGTTTCTTTGTCATCATGAAGTCAAATGGCTGAACGAGTGTCCTTCCAACTTCAAACCGATTTTTTATAGAAAATACATTGAAGACACTTTTCTATTGTTCAAATCTCCGGACCATATCCCTTTGTTTCTCAATTATCTTAATTCTAAGCACCCTAATATTGAATTTACTTCAGAAGCTGAATCTATAGCTCTCTGTCCTTTTTGGACATTAAGATAATAAAAACTAATTCCTCTTTTGAAACTTCCGTTTACCGAAAGCCGACATTTACTTTTTTCCTCAATTTCTTAGGTTTCAAACGAAATTTAATTTCGACTCTGACTAACAGAGCTTTCAATATCTGTTCGGATTACTTTAAACTACACGATGAGCTACATTTCATCCGAAAACTCTTTACCAAGAATAATTTCCCTTCTAGATTGGTGGGGACTACAATAGGCAGACCTTTAAATAGACTAATAAACCCCACAACTAGAGACGTAATTATAGTTCCCAAAGATATCCTGTATTTCACTTTGCCTTATATGGGAACCTCAAGTTTTAACATTAGAAACAAACTTTTAAAATTGTTAAAGGAATTCTACCCACAACTATGTATAAAATTATATTCATCCCATCTAAATCGATTCATCATTTATTTAAATACAAGGATGTTATTTCTACACTTCTTAAGTAAGCCATAGTTTACCAATACAAGTGTGACCACTATATTTTGGTCATATATGGTAAAACTAAAAGACAGTTAAAATCCCGTATTTACGAACATCTCGGTAAATCGGTCCATACAAATTTACCTATTGCAAACGAACTAATTCTCTCATACGTAACCATTCACACAACAATAACCACCCAATTTCACAGTCTAATTTCGCCGTACTTGCTGCCGGAGGCTCTGACCTTAAGTTCAAAATTATGGAATCTTTGTTTATTTATAAATTAAAACCAGACATAAATTTTGATGAATCATCGGTAGATCTGCTATGTTTTGGTTAAGGTACTTGTTTATTTTATTTTCTTACCTTTTAGTTTTAATGCTTTTATATTTTCCTACCTACTTTTTATAATTGTAACTTTTTATTTTCATCTATTTACCTTTTAGTTTTAATGTTATAAATTTTCATACTTTAACTTTATTTTAAATTGTTAAGCAACTACAATTTGCAATTTGTATTTTGTATGTAATTTGGCATTTTATTGTTTTAGCCCTGAAGATGGAATTAGCGCATTCCGAAACGTTGGTACTGATTAAAACTTGAAGGATGTTTATTTTTTCTTAAGTGTTCCTGTTTATTTTATATATATATATATATATATATATACACAGGGTGGCCCAAAAAAAATGGCACCAATTTTCAGAAGTGATATCTCAATAACCATTGCAGTTAGGGATTTTAAAAAACAACCAAATGAAAGATAATTCTTTTCTCTTTAAATACTTATTCAATAGCTTGATGGTTATAAACCCATGCAATGCCAAAAATTGGCTTATAAGAAAAATATACAAAAAAAGTTGCGCATTTATATTTATTCCTTTTATTTTTTTCTAATTAATTATCTTCTAATTTACGGTCTTTAAACGAAGTCCTGTGGTTTTAAGTTAAACCTAATTTTCAATAAATGGCTCAATCTGCCCTTCATTATGGTCAACCACAACCTGTAATCTCGCCCTCCATTTTGAAATTGCCTTTGAGATCGTCACTTGTGAGAGATTTTCCCATGCAGCCTGAATTCGTTCACGAAGATGGTTCACATCACGGATTTTCTGACCATGGTAGACTTCTCTCTCTAAGGCAGACCACACACAGTAGTCAATGGGGTTTAGATCTGGGCTGCATGGTGGCCAATTATTTGGTTCGATAAAACCAGGACAATTATTATTGAGAAATGTTATTGTTTCCTTGGCTGTAAGAGATGGGGCTCCATCTTGCATGAACACAAAATCAGTGCTCGTCTCCTTGATCTCTGACAACATTGGAGACAAAATGTCATTACAGTAGTAAATTGAGTTAATTTTAACGCCTTGCTCAATAAAAATGATGGATGTTTTGTTCTCAGATGACGCTGCAAGGGAAACCATTATCGAATCTGAAAAGTGTTTTTTTTAACGCAAAAGTCGTTTTGGGTCAACATGAGTTTTTGTCGCCACTGCTGCAGGAACCCGATCATTTTGGGTATTTCGTGGTGTTTCGACCGTAAATCGTTTCTCATCAGAAAACCAAATTTTTTTCACAGACTCATTTGACCGAAATCTTCGCAATAGATTTTTACATCGATGGAAACGTCTTTCTTTCACAGGCTCCGATAAAGCAGTAACCTTCACCCTCTTAAATGTTTTCAACCCAAGATCTTTTCGAATTATTCGCTGTACTGATGAACGTGAAATATCGGTTTCTTTCGCAACTTCACGTTCACTTTTACTTGTTCCCGGTTGTTCCTCTTGACTTAAAACCATATCATTTACTTTTTCAATGTTTTCTGGCGTTCTAATACTTTTTGGTCGACCACTTCCCGAACGCCGTTGACTGCTGCCGGTTTCTTTAAGTTTTTGTAAAAAATGTGCCACAGTTCTTTTTTTCCAATTTCTCTTTGGAAATTCGTAAAGGATTCTGTTTAATGAATATCCTTTTTCTTCACGTAGTGCTTGTATAATGTTCTTATCAGATTCTCTCAATCCCATCTTGAGGGGCCTGGAATAGAAAAATTTAATTTAAAATTAGGATCAAGGAATAAATATAAATGCGCAACTTTTTTTGTATATTTTATTGGAAGCCAATTTTGGGCATTATATGGGCTTATAACCATCAAGCCATAGAAAAAGTATTTAAAGAGAAAAGAATTATCTTCATTTGGTTGTTTTTTTAAGTCCCTAGCTGCAATGATTATTGAGATATCACTTCTCAAAATTGGTGCCATTTTTTGGGGGCCACCCTGTATATATATATATACTGTATATATATATATATATATGCTGATATGCTTGTTACTTACTTGCCAGTTACATGAGAAAATGTAATTAATTACAATCAATTACAATTACAAATTACAATTACCCCATGCCTGCTTCCAACTAAAAAGAACATAATAATATCCCAACGTATACACAACAAGCTAACATTCTAGTTAATCACTGCGCAAAGATAAGTCACTTAAACAGAGACAACAACCAGAAACACGCAGACAGACAAACAGCCAGAAACAAGAAAACCTACAGACTCGACACGACTATTACACCCTTCAATGCAGACCAGACCACCAACATCATCAAAAACATTAAGAATTCGAAGGCTACTGGACCAGACAACATATTTAACATACACCTTAAACAATTGGGCCCACAGGGAATACTAGCTCTCACAAACATCAGCACATATTCATACCAATACTGTATTATTCCTGACATATGGAAACAAGGTAAAATTATTACACTACTCAAACCAAACAAATATCCAACAGAACCAGTTTCCTATAGACACATTACTTTACTATGCACACCTTCCAAAGTAACAGAAAAACTAATCTTACAAATCACCAACCCACACATACCACTATCGCCAACTCAGCATGGATTCAGACATCACCACTCAACCACGACATTACTCACTAACCTCACGCAGCACATAATGGATGGCATCAATCCATACGACCAGCTCAACGTACACTATTAGCAGCAATAGACATTTGTAAAGAATTTGATGCTATCCCACGCTTCCCTCTCATAAACAAGATACTCAATACAAACATGCACAATAACACCAAAAGGTGGCTGAGCAACTATCTTTCAGGAAGATACTCACATGTCACATTTAATGGAAAGTCATCCAAAAACAAGCTTTTTCCGAACGGGGTCCCTCAAGGCTCTGTTCTCTCACCAACACTCTTCAACTTATACATGCATGACATTCCAACACCCATAGATAACAAGCTTACCTTATCATCATATGCAGATGACATCACTCTAACATCCACCCACAACAACATCGACACCGCTACAAATAACCTACAAACATATATAAACAGTATACAAGACTGGCTCACACACAATAGACTCAAAGTAGCGCCCACAAAATCAACCATCACCTTGCTTACAAGCAACACAAAAGAACACCAGATAACTCCAGAGCTTACACTAAACAACACCAACATTCTACACACTCACAGGACCAAAAGACTTGGGGTCACATACAACACATCATTATCTTTTGCAAACCACATTCGGGACATTAAAAACAAATGCACATCAAGTCTTAACACGCTTAGGGTACTAACAGGTACAAACTTTGGACACCAGCAAGAAACAACATCACTCATATACAAACAATATATTCGCTCAGTTATGGACTATGCTAGCCCATGCTGGGCACCCATTATCTCAAACGCACACATAAACACTTTACAGACAATACAAAACAACGCACTTCGTATCATTACAGGATGCAGTCAAACAACACCAATAGAACACCTGCACACAGAAACAAAAATACTGAAAATTAGGGAACATTTAGACATGAGAGGAACACAACTCATGGCAGCAGCGACTACTAACCCATAACACCCTTGCCACTACATGTACAATCACGCACCGACACCTCGCACCATTAAGGTAACACCGGAGAGACATTATAACCAAATACTCCATTCCATACCACGCCCCACAGACATCACACAGTACAGAAAACACATACACACACACATCTAACCCACAAAGCACTGACACGACTCGGTCCGAATGCGGTCCTAGGTGCGAAGCCGCCACCCATTAACAGGTCAGAGACCAGCCTGAGCAGATTGGATCGAGTTAACTTAGCACGATTCCGATGTGGACATCACCCCAACTTACAGACATATAAACACAGACTAGACAACTCCACAGACGACACCTGCCACGTGTGCCAGGACACACCACAAGCAATGAAACATTATGACAGACTGTACGCTCTAGCACAACAACGAAACACAAACACAACATCACCAGTGCGCTGAACCTCTGATCCACTCCGGAGAGGGCGATCGGTTACCTGCGTGCAGCCGGCTTGCTCATTGAGGGTGAGCTGATCGACTAACCAACAACAACAACAACAACAACAACTAAAAAGAACATTATCGAAGCGATGCTCTATCTTCTCCGAACAAAGCGTGCATGGAAGCACAAAGGTTTAAACTGAATGCAGCAGAAATGTTTGCATCACACCTAGAGAAAAACACTGGTTATTCTGCAATCTTTATACAATTTCTACAAAGAACATACAAAAGAACATAATCACACTCTATGAAGATTTCACAAAGCTTGTACAAACGAGGAAACAGAGACAGAATTAACTTTTTTATAAAAAGGTTGCGGAATTCATTTCAAATAGTGATTCACTGTTTGATACATTCTGTAAGGATAATGATCAAAGAAAGAAGTTACAGAATCTGCATGGTGTGTAAACGATAGATGTTGAATGGCAATTTCTTGAAAACCAACGAAGCACAAGAAAAATGTACTGCGAAGTCTGTGTGGATAAAAAGTGGCCAAAGACCATAGAAAGACGTAATCAAGACTTGCGTGCTCTTGAGAAAATGAAGATATCTGATAATGAACACTACATGCTTACGGAGGCCACTTTTGACAGCAGTGAAGCATCAGCAAAGGAGGAAGCTGATGATGAGTACTACAGTTCATCTGAAACGGCACAATGTGCTTTCCCCATAAGAAAAAGGAGAATTTTCTGTGAATCTGAAGCAAGGGATGATTCCATGCCCACCAATTTCAGACATGTACAGTTGTCCGCATATTTAATGTTCCTCGCCTCACAGGCGACTCCGTACATGTGGCAACGCCACAGTGTTAGTCAAGGTACCCCAACTGCGGGAAGGTGGGGTGGAGAGGGTACACCGAGTCCAACAACATATAACACAGACATATATATCTAAAGGACAATTGAATGTGTAGTCATGACATAGAAGTAATTATAACGTAATGTCTGTGTTCATAAAGATAACAATTAATGTGATCGTGAACAGCGTTGAACTCAATGTAGTTTACCAGTCTTATACAGTAATAATGTTCCATTATGATTACTGCAAATCTATATGAACAGCTACTACAATAGAACATTTTATATACTAGTGAATGCGAATGTTCGCCTGCAGGAAATTTTCGCGTTTTTCGCGTAGGCTATATAGTTTATGCGAAAATATTCAGCAAGAGAAAATTTGACAATTTAAACTAAGCTTTGGAAGATAGTAAGAAAATAAAACTTAGATCATTAAAATACTTTATTTGGAAAGTAAATTCAGTATATTGTAATAAAACATTGCAAAGTAAAAGCAGTAAAAACATTTTAAATTATACTGCATTATTACTGTATAAGAAAGTCATGAATACCGCTAATTTTCCAACCTTTCAGAATGGGCTCCCTCATTTTGTGTAGGTTATCTCATACAGAGACAATCCATTTAGCATGAATAGGTTTCAGTGTGGAGAGCTTCAGATCTATCTTACCGAGAGATTCATTTACGTTGAGTTGTGCTGAAACTTTACCCGCATACCAAGAGGTAAAACTTGCCTTGATATACGACCTTAACCTCGACGTCATTTTAATCTGCAAGATTATAACTAGCAACTGTCGACCCGCGAAATTATGATGCTGCAAACTCGTCCAAGGATATGAAAGAGCGAAAATTTGCTGCCGCGAAAATAACGTGGTTTACAGTATATACATTTATAAACTCATACAATATCATACTAATGTTTGTGAAATGACGTTGATGGGCCAAACCGAGGTGTTGACATAGTCACTGGCATGATCTATGTTTATACCATATTTCTACACCGTATGACGAACACTGACTCTGAAAATGAATCCAGCTCAAGATAAAATTGTACAGCGAGGCCGGATAATTGGTATACGGGGAGCAGACCTCTTTGTAACTGACATAGCCATAGAACTTGGAATTTCAAAGCCTACTGTTCAACGCTGGGTGCAGAGGTGGCAGGAGACTGGGAATCTTCTAGATCGTCCTAATTGTGGGGCACCAAGAAGGACCACCCCAGAAGAAGACCGGAGAATAATCAACGAAGTGCAGAAAGATCCTATCAACAACGCAGTCGCCATCCGGGAGACACTACATATGGGCGTGTCAGTGGACACCGTAAGGAGACGGTTCCATGAAGCAGGATATCACCACCGTATTCCTGCCAAAAAAGAGAGGATCGAGGAACGACATCGTTCGGCTAGGCTCTCGTTTGCTCACCAACATATGAATGATGATCTCGCATACTGGAGCAGAGTTATCTTCTCCGACGAGAAGTCAATATATATATACATTTTAACTGCAAACACGCAGTATAATTAACGTAAAGAACGACGCTTGTATAGGAGAATATTCCGCGCAAGATGAGGAGGAAGAACGGAACAAATGAAAAAATGAGGTAACCACCCGGGAATCGAACCCGGGATCTTCCGATTGCCGGTCAGATATGATAACCATTACACCATGGGCCTCACTCGATCAGATGGCGTAATTCTCCTACATACGCGCAGAAACCAATGCCCCATGGTGTAATGGTTATCATATCTGACCGGCAATCGGAAGATCCCGGGTTCGATTCCCGGGTGGTTACCTCATTTTTTCATTTGTTTCGTTCTTCCTCCTCATCTTGCGCGGAATATTCTCCTATACAAGCGTCGTTCTTTACGTTATATATATATATATATATATATATATATCGTGTAGATTCGTAAGTTAGTAAAGGTTTAAAATTCCACACGGGCTCTACAAACAGTTTTATTAGTATTGTTACATAATGATTTAATATACGCGAGACTAGTGGGTGGGGAAGGGGAATGACGGAGTGTGGAGGATGGTTGTGTAATGTCTATTTTTGGTTTAAATTCACTAGTATATAAAAAGTTGTATTGTGGTATCTGTTCATATAGATTTGCAGTAATCATAATGGAACCTTATTACTGTATGGGACTAATAAACATTATGTTCATAAAAATAAACAATTAATATGATCGTCAACAACGTTGAACTCCGACATTACATTATAATTAGGGGCCGTTCAACAATTACGTTACGCTATTTTTGCTAAAACTTGACGCCCCATATCCCCGAGGAACGTTCTGTAACGCTAGACCAGGCACCCCCGAAGATGTTATGTAGCACTTCAAATTTCCCCACACCCGACACGTTACGGGACGTTACAGAGGGGTGTCAGGTTTTAGCAAAAATAGCGTTACGTAATTTTTGAACGGCGCCTTACCTGTATGTCAATGTTATATGCTGTTGGACTCGGTTGTCCCCTCTCCACCCCACCTTCCCCCTGTAGTGTATTGGTTTTTAATAAAGATAAGATAATAATGTCTAATAAGAATTAAATGTTTTGCTTATAAGAATTTGATAATGTTTTGTTTAATAAAGAAGAAAATAATGTTTAATAAGAAATTAATAATGGGTTGTTTGAAATTAAGAATATAAAGTGCTAGTTGGCAACACCTCTAAATGGGTCTAGAGAAACAGTGAAATGCCCAAGGCAGTCTCGCAATGGGGTTCGCCCAGACAAGGTGGTTTTCGTATTAGTATGTTATTGTTTATTTAAAATATTAAATGCGTCTCTCTCCGCGATTAAATGTTAACGCTAATTCCGCCCTCGCATTACCCCGTTTGTCTAAATTGTTTCGATATAAATAAAAGTTAGTAAATTGTAAATAAAAGCTTGTAATTATCTCCCGGTCCTCGTTTGTTTGTTCGAAAGTTAAATGGCGGCCACGGCTACCCGTCTGCCCGCGTGTTTATAAAACACAGCGAAGCGAGTGTAAAGAGAAGAAGGACCAATATGCCCTTTAAAAAATAACACACTACATTTTTGGTAGCTAAGCGGTGTTCCTTTAAATTAATATAAAGGCATTCCCATGTTCTATGGACGCGCCTTATATTTCGGTCAAATACATTGCTACCCGTTTTTTTCGTCTTTATAAAATTAGTAGAAATTCTGTTTCTGTAAATTAACCAGTAAAATGCATTGTGTACCTCAGTTGTAACCAGTAAACACCCTTTGAGTGTGCCCCATTCCGATTCCATTCCTTAAAAATTCGTTGTAACTATAATTCAATATGTCGCGGATCATTTTCGAAATTTTCATGGAGTCAGACTCTGTTTCAACCGTTCGACCCAGTTTGAGTAAAAATTCGTGAGTCGTTGTTTTTCTTCTCATTGAGTCCGTTATTTCTGTTATTTCTCGTGGGGAGAGATTTATTTAAAATTTAGAAATCCCGTCCGATGGCTCATTTCCTCTTTTTTTTCTCTTCAACTTTTATTACTTTTTATACAGCCTGCCTATTTTATGTTCAAATTTGTTTTGTGTTTATGTTTTCAGCATTAATAATAATTGTAATAATAATAATTATTAATAAAGCATATAGGGAATTAAATTATTTGAGTTGTAATTAAATTGACATGCATTTTTTATACGGTAAGTCTTAAAGGTTGGAGCGTATATGTAACGCATTTCTAGGTGTATATAATATATATATATATATATATACAGTAGCGAATTCTAAAAGATTAAATAAGTAAGTAACAAAATTTTCTAGTATCTAGTGGCCAGTTTTTAAGATTGTTCTTCGACAGGGTTTCAAGCTACACATGAGTATCATACGTGTATAATTAAGTCGCTTTATAATTTTATGGTCGCTTTATAATTACAATTAGTAATTTTAACGTTTAAAGTCGAAAAATAATGCTTAAAGACACTAATTTATACTGGGTCTATTCGGACTGCTTGAGTTTATTTGCTTGCCGTATGTAAATTGTGTTACCCCAAAGTAAGTTAAATTTGTTATAAAAAGGTAAAAATTTGTTTATTTGAAATACAGGAATTGTTTTAGTAAATTCTTTTGATTAATTAATTTCGTTTTTTTAAATTTTTATATATTCATTAATTTTTATTTTATAGGTGGGTTGATTTGTTGTCTATTTTTTCATTCTTTCATGAGTTTTAATGAAAATTCCAAGTGATATTTTGTATGGATAGGCTGATTAAAATTTTTTTTCTTCTGAAATTAGATTTTATTGTGATGAATGTTTTTGCTTATCATTTTAGTTTGGGTATAAATAATGAAAAAATTTTTTTACATTCATCATGAAAATTTGTATTTAATTTCACTTTGAAACGATAAATTACTGGAATTCCTGTGATTTACAAACCATGCTGGGCTTCGTGTTGAAGGAGAGAGTTGTCTCTCAGATGTCGTTTTGTAAATTATGAGTTTTCTTCATGTGAAATTCAGCGTTGCAGGTTGGAATTAATATATTAAATTAATTTTCGGTATTAATATTTAAATTTTTGTTATTTAATGATTATGTTTTGGAAACTGTTATTTTTTAAACTTCATTTGGGTTTACTCGTGCAATTGGAACTCCAGATTGATTGCTGACCGGAAATGGAGCATTTTAGATTGCCAGTAACGTTTTTGTAGTATCTATGTGCGCTCCCCGCAAAGTGTAAGATAGTTCATTGTTATCGGGAGTTGATGACGTGAAGTTTCTGGTTTTCATTTTTGTCTTTTGTATTTAAATACTATATCGATGTGATTTCTGAAGGTACTTGGAATAATAATATTTTTAAAATTATAATAACGGTTACTATGTATGGGCGCGTTTATATTTATACTGTGCAGTATTGTTTCGTTGCGTTTGATGATTTTTCTATTATCTTCGCTGTAACTGCCATAGTGACCTTATTGATAGCTAGGCTGTGATTAAAATTTTTGCGAAATTTTTGCGAAATTCTGTAAAATTTGTCATATTTTTGTGTAAATTTAACCAGAGGAAATTATAGTTATTGTTTCGAAGTGAAGTGTTGAGAAAATTCTGTAAATTAAATGTGAAAAATGATAATCAGTAGCAGTACAAATTTTTCGATATTTTTTTTCAAAATTTCGAGAGGATCGATTTGGAAGCAACCAAGTTGAATCCGAATTCCACCCATTGCGTTTAGTTGACCGAATTAGGTGATCGATCACCGATGAGAAAGAAGAGGTGAGAGAGATAGAGAGAGAGAGAAGAGAAGAGAGAGAACGAGAGAAACGAAGCCGAATGCTCAGCGACTTAGTGCAGGGCAGTTTCGATCGAAGTTGATCTACTGGTACTTTTCGGGCAGTCCTGGTCCCGCTGCTAGATGCTTTGCTCAATATGTGTTTTAACACTCGGTAGGCAAACCACGAGAGTTTCAACGAGTGTCTAAGGCTTTACTGTCCATACAGGCATACCGTAGGTTCGTTGTGAAACCACCTACGACGAAGTGATCTTTTGATTAATGCCATGTAAGGAGTCTTTCAGCTGGACGTAGGAGGACCAGCGTTCACCGACAAAAGTTGAAATGAGAGAGGCGAGTTTCTTTGTCGACTTCTAGAATTTCAAATTCTGTCCAATTCTGGTGCGTGGTTCCACTTTCAGTATATCTCCATCCCCTGATCCTCTTTGAATTGGACGAATCTCTTGTTTTTTTCGCCACTTTTTGGACAGAGAGCGGAACCTCAAGCGTGCTGATCTGTTGCATGATGATGCAACCCCTTGCATTCTAGCGAAGTGAGCAGGAGAGCTGCGATTGAAAATTTAAGAAGTCCGTTGTCAGCTTTGCGGATTATCTAAATAACGTCCAGAAATTAATGCACACTAATTTTTATGTAATGAAATTATAAGTGAAAGGGTGTGATTATTGCCCAAATTTGTTTTGTTTCGTTTCGTGTAATAGTATGTGCGCTCTGGTCAATGTTTTTGTAAACATGTTCTTACTCTTTCTATGTTGCCCTGATAGTAACTATCCAACTATATGAATATGTTTCGGATGTAAAGCGATCTTTGATGAGAAATCGCTGGAATAGATTGTGAAATTGAAATTTGTTGTAACCAGTGTTAAGAAAATTATCCTTTATGTTTCACGTAACAGCTTTGTTTTAGGTTGTAAATTTGATTATTAGTGTGAAATGTTATTTTATACAAACGTGAAAAAAAAATTTTTTCGATTCTTATGAAATGATATAAAATATCTAATGTGTGGAATTTGGCATTGAAATGAGTTCTTGTCCGTTCTAACTTTGGAATTGTTAAATAAAAAAAAAAACTGAAAAATAAATAAATTTGTTAAAAGAAATTAAATGAAATAAATAAGTTTTTCTAGTGAAAACTTATTTTCAAGAGGGTGATGCGAGTGTAGTGTATTGGTTTTTAATAAAGATAAGATACTAATGTCTGATAAGAATTAAATGTTTTGTTTATAAGAATTTAATAATGTTTTGTTTAATAAAGAAGAAAATAATGTTTAATAAGAAATTAATAATGATTTGTTTGAAATTAAGAATATAAAGTGCTAGTTGACAACACCTCTAAATGGGTCTAGAGAAACAGTGAAATACCCAAGGCAGTCTCGGAACGGGGTTCGCCCCGACAAGGTGGTTTCCGTATTAGTATGTTATTGTTTATTTAAAATATTAAATGCGTCTCTCTCCGCGATTAAATGTTAACGCTAATTCCGCCCTCGCATTACCCCGTTTGTCTAAATTGTTTCGATATAAATAAAAAGTCAGTAAATTGTAAATAAAAGCTTGTAATTATCTCCCGGTCCTCATTTGTTTGTTCGAAAGTTAAATGGCGGCCACGGCTACCCGTCTGCCCGCGTGTTTATAAAGCACAGCGAAGCGAGTGTAAAGAGAAGAAAGAGCAATGATAAGAGAAATTGAATAAGGAAAAGTAAATAATAAATTTTAAATAAGGGGACTCACTACACCCCAGTTGGGGTACCTTGACTATCGCTGCGGCGTTGCCACATGTACGGAGTTGCCTGTGAGGCGAAGAACATTACATATACGGGGAACTGTACGTTGCAGCGAAAGGAAGGTCAGGCCAGAATTTTATGAAACTGTTGACAAGCTGAAAACCTGCTTTCATATGTCACAAAATCAAGCTGAAGCTGCTGTATTTGAAACAGCCAACAAGCTGTTTGGTAGAAACTGGAAATACCAGTGATGAAGATATAAGAGACTTGGACAGCCTCCTACGAAAAAGAGTGTCAGAGATGCAGGAAAGAGTATCGAAGTCATGGCATTAAGTGAAATTGTCAAAGAAATAATTTCTGCAGATAGTAACAACCAAGAATCACATATTCAGATGACGGGTCCAAGAAACAGGGCGCTGGATCATTCACTGTGCAAGGGATCATTATTAATGGAAAGTACAAAGCACCTCCTACATGAACATTGCTTCAGAAAGCAAAAATAACATTGCACTTTTCAAGCTAACCACTCTGCAGATTCTCTCTGCAGTCTCTCTCTCATGTCATATTGGACATGATAAAATAAAACTATTCTACAGGGTGGGCGGAAAGTAGCTCCCTATTTTGGATTGGTAAAAAAATACGTATATTATCCATTTATTTCAGAAGAAATAATATGAAAAGGTAGGCATACATGGTAGGTTTTCTCTAAAATTCAATGTGGGCTCCAACTCTTTCCACCAGCTTCTGGAGCCGCCCAGGAATGGCGTCCACTGACTTTAGCAGGAACTCCGGCGGGATGGAGGACATGACTTCCCGAATTCGGTCCTCCAGTTCTTCCAATGTCCTCGGTTTGGTGCGGTAGACTTCTTCCTTTACCCACCCCCAAAGAAAGAAGTCGCACGGTGTCAAGTCGGGGCTCCTGGCTGGCCATTGATGTGGACCACGACGACCCATCCAACGCCGAGGGAAGTGGGCATCCAGCCACTCACGGACAACAAGAGCGAAGTGCGGAGGGGCGCCATCTTGCATAAATATCAGACCGTGCGACTTCTTTCTTTGGGGGTGGGTAAAGGAAGAAGTCTACCGCACCAAACCGAGGACATTGGAAGAACTGGAGGACCGAATTCGGGAAGTCATGTCCTCCATCCCGCCGGAGTTCCTGCTAAAGTCAGTGGACGCCATTCCTGGGCGGCTCCAGAAGCTGGTGGAAAGAGTTGGAGCCCACATTGAATTTTAGAGAAAACCTACCATGTATGCCTACCTTTTCATATTATTTCTTCTGAAATAAATGGATAATATACGTATTTTTTTACCAATCCAAAATAGGGAGCTACTTTCCGCCCACCCTGTAGAAAATAGACTTCGTACTAACGGATCAGACAGCATACAATTTCAACGTTAAAGAAGAGGTTGCAGGTGAACTAGGCTCAGACAAATAGCCTTACAACATCTTTTGTAATGTTCATCCAACCCTCATGTTTAATCGTGTTATTGTGAAGCACTTGGCCAGAACTTGAGCGTGTAATTGGACATGATAAAATATATTCCAACTTCCTTGTTAATGCCACAACCAATGCCAGTAGTGTTACTGAGCAAGCGCTTGAGTATTACAAGATTAATAAACCACGACTTTGATTACAATCCCTGGAACAAGGCTAATGAATTTGATATGTACATTTTGCCAAAGAAGAACCGATCATTAAGTCTGAAGGCTGAGCGATTTAATCGTTTGAATCTAACTTATGCTATTACTTTGTTCTACTATAATGATGTTGCATTGTTCCTGGGGAGGTCTGAACATGTAACTAATTAGTTGGCATGCATAGTCAGATGCTTTTTGGATTTGGACTTCCTGAAAGTGATGTTTGTGTTGGTGGCCTTCATGGAATCCACCTTGTGGGACCATTTTTATCACTAACTACGTCCAGCACAACCACATACTTAAAACTTATTGCAGCTTTCAAACAGTTGTTTCAAGACTTAATGGAAACATCACCATGCCAGTTTTTGCAAACAAATAAATCTGCCTTCAGATTCTCACGACAGATAGGTCTAGGAATTCGAAATATGATGATGAAGTGTGTAATACTGTACAGAATATTGCCAAGCAATGCAAGATAGATTCTAGAGCTACTGACAATCATAATCCCAGCTTTAGCAAAAGCCTTTCTTTCAGAAGCAAAAAGGCGACATCTTTGAGTTTGGAGAATATGACGAGAACTTACAACATGTCTTGTCCAAGATAGACACTGAAAAACTTGAAAAGGCACCCATTCATAACCTTGACGCAGAGAGGAGTGTGAGCTTCATCAATTTTGAACAGTCAAGAAGAGGGGAAAAACAGCTATGGTCAGCTTCATCTGCACATATTAAGTCAAAAGCAAAATACCTGACAGAAAAAACTGACATAGGTTCCTACAAACAGTATGGGAAGCTGACAAGGTGAGGCAGTCTGATCTCAGATCAATCCGATCTCTTGCTTGGAATTCCAAGCAAGAGGAGCTCAAGAAAAAGGGACTTGAGGAGAAAGAAATTGCTAATTTTGCTTTGGACAGGCGAAAGAAGGACTTAGAGAGCCGACAAATTCTGTCCATCTATGGGTCTATCTATGACCCATAGGGGTCATGGCTGGCCCCTTCACATCTTCAAAGCAAGTTAATGAATATATTGAAAAACAGGCAGATGATAAAGAGAAACTGGCGAGATTGTACTCAGAAGTAAGGTATTCCAAAGATACCCCTTTATCACTGTCAAAGAAGAGTGACATATTCCGACTGATGAAGGATCGCAAGAGGCTTCAGTAGTATGACCGCAAAAATCCCGAGTGCAATGCAACTGCCTGCAACATTGCATGCAACATGATGAGAGTGTTTTTCTCCCCAAAATTATATATATATATATATATTACTCCAAGGGTATACTGTGTGTATATATATATATATATATATATATGTATGTGGGTGTATATGCCTGTATAGAAAAGTTACTTTTATGTATATGCGTGTATGTGAACTCGAAGGGGTATCCTAACCTAAGGCAGCTCAGGCCTACAAAAGTATATGAAATGTATGTATCTGTGTATGCATATACGTTTGCTAGTAACACAGTATAAATAAAGACTTTCAGGAGCTCCTCCCATCAACATGTAGTCGAGATGAGGGCTACACCAATCGTCTAAGTCTAGACTTTATGACTTCCATTATAGGCATTAGAGGCCCTCTCATCAGCAGCAGCACGAGGCCGAGATGGGGCTACACCAATCGTCTAAGTATAGACTTTAAGACTTCTCAGCAGTAACACAGTATTACATATCCGACTTACCTACGCCTTTTACTTACCAACGCCTGATAGACCAATATGGTCTCAAAATACGACACAGACAATAGTCAAAGCTATTGAACCTCTTGTGGCAGAAAACCACCACGAGGCCATGTGTTGTCGGCTAGGCGATCTTTTAAAAAAAAGTCAAATATGGTAAACCAAATTTAAAGCAAAAACAAATTTTTTGTCTTAATATATAAATATATCTTTAAATCTTATAAAAAATATTTATTTAATTTTATAATAAAACTAGATTTTATTTTAGGGTAACATCCAGTTTTCGCCTTTAACCCCGCATTAAAGAGGAATTATTTAAAGTATGTTTTTGTCTTAATATAGCCAAATTTATCTTTAAATTATAATATAAAAAAATATTAATTTAATTGTTAATCTAGATTTTAGCTTTAGTGGTAACTTATTTATTTTTCACCTTTCACCATGCATTAAAAATTCTATCATATTCCCAATTATTATTATTATCATTATTATTATTACTTGGCATATGGGGTATGGGGAACCAATAATCTTTTTTATTTTCATATAAAAGTGATTCTTCCGTAACAAACAAAGGCCCCGAGTAAATATGGGGAAGGGATTTAAATATGGGGAAGGGATTATATGCAGATATTATATAAAAGATAATTGCAGAATTAAAAGAGGAAAATGTGTTATGAACATCCCCCAATATGCAATTTCTTCTATAATAATGGTCATTGTAAATTTGGAGACAGATGTAAATTCTACCACCCGGACATCTGCAGGACTTACGCAAAATATGGAACCTGCAAATTCGGGAAAAAATGCTACTATCATCATCTCCCGACGGACTCAAAGAACAAAGGACAAGTTTAAATGACAATAGGAATAACAGTAACAATATGAATAACAAAAGGAACACAATAAGCGAACAAAAAATTTTTTTCAACATCGCGGACACGTTACGGATGCTAAATGTCATCCACATGCAGTTGACACAGCTGGAAACCCTGAACCAAACTGATACCGGGCAAGAGACTACCAGTATAAATAGACGGAAATGGATCTATCTCAGAGGATCAAAGGGCAACCAATCGAGCAATATCGAAGGAAAACGAAAGTAAAATGCACAAGGGGAAACGAAAAACAGAAAACATAAAAATTGTCCTGGCTAATATTCAAGGAATAAGATCAAACCAATCACTAAATAAGGTTTCGTACCTGAAAGAATTTATGGACAAAACAAGGGCGGACATCGCATGCCTCACAGAAACTCATCTTAAGGATTGCCAGGGAAATTGTGAAAACTGCGAACATTGTATTGATAAGAAAGAGATAAATATGGAGGGCTTCAACTTAGTAAGAGCGGATAGAACAACGAGACGTAAAGGTGGCTGTGCTATATATGTACAAGGTCATATGACAGAGACGATAATAAGTGAATCAAACAGCTATGTGGAACTCCTACCAGTGAAATAGAAAAATTAAACGTGATACTAATAGTATCTATAGACCTCCAAGCACCCCAACCGAAAAATTCTCGGAGGCCATTGATTACATGAGAAAGCTAATAAAAGCCATAAGCCTTCCATTGTCCCTATATATAAAGGAGGGGACAGATCGCAAGCAAAGAACTATAGACCAGTGTCATTGACGTCTCACCTCACCAAAGTATTTGAGAGAATAGTTAGAGAGAAAATTATGATTTCCTGGAGACACGGGAAAGATTCAACGAAAATCAGCATGGATTCCGATCAGGTAGATCATGCCTATCACAACTAATAGAACACTACAACAATATCCTAGATGTACTTGAAGGCAATGACAACTACGATGTTATATACACAGATTTTGCTAAAGCTTTCGACAAATGCGATCATGGTATAATAGCACATAAAATGAAATATATAGGAATAACAGGCAAAGTAGGAAAATGGATCTACAACTTCCTCAGAGAACGTCTGCAGGTCGTAAAAATTCAAGGTATATCATCATCTGAATCGGAAGTACGCAATTCAGTACCACAAAGGACAGTACTGGCCCCACTCCTGTTCATTATCATGCTAACAGACATAGACAGCGGAGTAAACAGCAACAGTAAAGTAACATTATTTGCAGACGATACAAAGATCAGCAGAAAAATCAGCGATGTAAATGAAGTGGAGGCCTTGCAGAGGGACACAAACAAGATATACAAATGGTCAGCAGACAACAACATGTCATTTAACACTGATAAATTTCAGCTCTTGAGATATGGTAGAAAAGAGGAACTTAAACAGACTGCATATTATGCTCCAGATAGACAGGAAATTCAGAGAAGCACGAAAGCGATCGATCTGGGGGTAGTAATGACAGATGATGCGAAATTCGAAACACAAAATCAGATAGCGATAAATAAAGCAAAAAGAGTCGCGGGACAGGTACTAACAACGTTCAAGATAAGGGACAGGAGAGTAATGATTCCCCTGCTAAAAACACTGATTATACCAAAACTTGAATACTGCTCAGTTAAGACGTCCCCATATAAAAAGGAAGAAACTAATAAACTAGAAGAAACACAAAGACATTTCACAGCCAAGATTGATGGCTGCAAAGAACTCAACTACTGGGAGAGAATTCGTGAACTAAATCTGTACTCCCTGGAAAGAAGAAGAGAAAGGTACACCATAATCTACATATGGAAAATGATCGAAAAACTGGTACCAAACCTAAAACTAAACCCAATTACCATTCAAACAACACTGGAAAATAGGAGAGGCAGAATGTTTAGTGTTCCCAAATTAAAGGCCCGACGAGGGACCTCCTCAACACTGAAGGAAAATAGCTTGGTTGTCAGGGGGCCAATACTTTTCAACCAGCTTCCAAAGGAACTCAGAAACGTAACGGGGGTCAAAGTTAAAGTCTTCAAGAGAAGACTGGATGCCTGGCTCAGAACGGTACCAGATGAGCCGGGCGTGCCTGGCTATGTACGGTGGAGAGCGCAAGAAAGCAACTCGCTCCTCCACCAAGCCAGACCTAGAGGCGGGGCCACCAGCTTGACCTCCGTGTGAAGAGAGACCAACGCACGAAACAACATAAGGTTCATAAGTTATATATATAAAAAAAAATGTTCTAACATTATTTTCGATGTTTATACCCAATTGCAATTTATATACGACTGTGCGACTGTGCTAAAAATCCATTCTTTATTTACACAAAGAAAACTGCATAAAGGATTTTGCGGGAAGGGTAACATTTTTATTGCAGTTTTAGTAAAATTATTTGACGCTAAATTGCTTCTCGAAGATGTAAAAATAGTGTAAAATAATGATATAAAACTAAACTGAGTCTAACAAATAAAATACATTATCATGAGAAAGTTAACCATTAGCAAAAGAAGTGAATATAATATTATAATTAGTAACTTCAGCTTACTACATTAATCCGCCTTGGCCCCCCCCTTCATGCACTAAAAGGTTCTGGGACTGTTTAATATCCTTCGTAACGGCAAAGATCATGTGGCAGAGAGGACCTACAGCTTTATATGGGGGTCCGGCTTTTTACGAGCAGCTATATCATCTAAACGTGGAAGATGGGGGTCATCCATCCAACAACTTAACAGACCCGACGTTGCTTAACAGCTCACATCTAACAGGTGAAACGTCACCATAAGAAATTTCGGTTAATATTCGTTTAAATGCTCCCTTCGTTTTCGATAGAAGGAGACATTCTATGACAATTTAACATATAAATTCGTATTCAGGACACCTTGAAACCTCAGGGAAACTTATAAAAATCAAGGAAATGTAATAATTATTTTTTACAGAAAAAAAATTTTTAGACGTTAATAAGCAGCCATTAGAGGCCATTGACCCAGTGTTTAGCTCTTTCCTCAGTTAAAATTTTGCCGTTGTTCGTCCTCTCCAGTTTTATGGGGAGACATCTCGTGGCAAAATTAGGAAACATAGGTCAAATCAGCCAATTAAATCTGGTTTTTGTTTCACGTGACCTTATCCGACCAATCAGAGACGTGCATTTTGAATCCCTCATAACGCATACTCATTCCAAAATGCTTTTTCAGTTCGCTTTTCGCTATGGTTTGTGGAGGTTGTGATTTGGATTACTATCAATTAATACCAGATATTTACAAGAAAGAAGACGGTGCTGAAGTTTTCTTTACCACTCACGGTGTTTTACCTACTCGTGTTATTTGTCCGCAGTGTGGTCATGAGTGTAATTATAGACAAGTTGCTGACCAATATTATTGCAAAAGAGTGACTAGAGACGAGCGCGGCAGAAAAAAAGTGTCCCTTCTCTGTTTCCCGTCAAAAGGGCACGTGGGTTGAAAAATCCCACCTCAAACTGTGGCAAAACTTATTGTACGTTGGGTTATTCTTTACAAAGCGTTCGACACAGCTAGATGCACAGCTCTATTTAGCGTTGGCTTCCGAGAGTGCGGTTAATTGGTAAGAATTGCGAAAAAACGCGGGTTAGGTTAGGTTAAGTTAGGTTAGGGTAGGTAAAACACATTTTTCTGGTGTTTTTTTAGTGTTTTTTGTTCAAATCCGAACTTCGTTTCTTTGGAAAATGAGCCGTTTTTGAGAAATTTTAAAATTGAAAATTTCTCAAAAACGGCTCATTTCCCAAAGAAACGAAGTTTAGATTTGAACAAATCACACGAAAAAACACCAGAAAATGTGTTTTGGTTCAGAAAGGAGAGGGAGCACTAAAACGAATAATTACCGAAATTTCGTACTAATAACAAATGTTCTGAATTCTCTCTCTCTCTCTCTCTGATAAGATGAACAAATACAAATCACCTGGCCCCGACTTATTTCTTCCAAGAGTATTAAAAGAGGTTAGCCACAATGTTGTTGACGACTTAGTAACCATATTCAAACAATCAATCGAGTTAGGGAAAGTTCCAACCGACTGGAAGTTAGCAAATGTAACACCAATCTTTAAAAAGGGTGATAGAGAAAATCCTTGTAATTATCGCCCGATCAGTTTAACATCAGTTGTCGGCAAACTGTTGGAATCCATCATTACGAAACGTATTGTGTATCACCTTGAATCTAACAATCTAATTTTTTATTCTCAACATGGATTTAGGCGACATAGATCCTGTCTGACAAACCTGTTAGAGTTTTTCCATAATATGCATACACTGTACGATGCAAGTAGGGCAATAGATATAGTGTATCTCGACTTTCAAAAAGCCTTTGACAAAGTCCCTCACGCTAGATTGATAGCTAAAGTCAAAGGACTAGGAATCACCGGGCTCGTTTCCAACTGGATTGAGGATTGGTTAACAGATCGAAAGCAGAGAGTGGTAATAAATGGAGTGCTTCGGAGTGGGCGCCCGTCACCAGTGGTGTCCCACAGGGTTCCATTCTGGGTCCTTTACTTTTTATCATCTATATTAACGATATAGACTCGGGCTTCTAAGTGCAATCTCCAAATTTGCAGACGATACGAAATTAGGAAGTAGTGTAGGTACTGAGGAGGGCGTAAGAACGCTTCAGAACGATCTTGACCAGGTTGGGCGAATTCTGCTACTTGGCAGATGCATTCAACTTGGACAAATGTAAGGTAATGCACATAGGTTATAAAACCCGAAGACCGATTACTCTCTCTTGGGAAGGAACTTGACTGAGACCGATCTAGAGAAAGACTTAGGAGTCTATATCAGCAACGATCTGAAACCGTCGAAGCACTGTGCAGAAGTCGAAAGAGGGCCTTAAAATTATTAGGTTATATTAAAAGACAGTTCCAGTTTCGGAACGAGGAGACTGTAATGTGTCTTTTATAATTCACTAGTCAGACCTCAACTGGAATACTGTGCGCAGTTTTGGTCTCCATCCCTCAGGAAGGACATAGAAAGGTTAGAAAGAGTACAAGCAAGGCTACAAAATGATCCCTTCAATGAGAATGCAAAGCTACCAACGGAGATTGGCGCGACTAAATCTGTTTAGCTTAGAGACGGGAGGTTGCGGGGTCAGCTATTATCAAGTCTTCAAGATGCTCAAGGAATAGACAGGGTGTATTACAGAAACTTTATTCTCACGTAATGCCAATCCGACAAGAATAATGGGTTTAAACTGGAACTAAAAGACATTTAGGACCTCTGTCTGCGGAAATTTCTTTTCCTATAAAATAGTTAATATCTGGAACCAACTTCCCTCAGAGGTTGTTTCCATCAAAGTGTAAATGTTTTTAAAAATAGGCTAGACAAAGTACTGATACTCTCATATTTAAGATTAAAACATAGAAAACTCTGCAGGAGTTCGCTTGCACGGTGTCTCTGTGAGCAAGCTAAATATAGAGCTATTTATATTCTCCACTTTCCTGTAAAATTTCCTTGGCTACTTTTCCAGGGTCAAGGTATTTTCTTCAACCTTTTTTTCCGTACTGCCTCTGGCAGGGAGTGTGCGGAGGGTGGGGAAGAGCCTTCTACTTTTGTCTATCCAGTTTTCTACTACGCTAGGATAATTGAAAGAAAAATAAAACTTTTAATAACAGGAACCTCCCAGAGTGGACCAGAAGGTCTTTGAGGCTTCCTCTTGTCCTTGTAACTCCTTGTAACTCTCTCTCTCTCTCTCTCTTTCTCTCTCTCTCTCTCTCTCTCTCTCTCTCTCTAACTCGGGATCGGAAGAAATGATTCTTGAATATATATATATATATATATTTTTTTTTTCATGTCATGTAAATTCAACACCCGTTTCACAATATTCGCATGTTGTTGAAGACACCTTTCCTTTTTAGCCGATCAAATGAAATAACCTCATTTCCCAATGTGTTTGTTGTGAGAAGGCAGAAACAGCTCCCATGCGAAAGAAAGAGGGTAGTGAATAAGAGAAAAGGTTGACTAAATCACGCACATCTGTTTACATACACATCCTGATGGACCAGCTCCCACCATTACATAGCTAAATTCCAAACTAAGCAAACCTTTATACACATGCATGGTGGCGCTTCCAGGATTTTCCAAAAGAGACAGAGGAGTCCCTACTTACATACTTCTAACAAACCTCTTCCATTTCACCTACTTGCAGCTGTCCTCTCATGCCTCATCCAGATCAAATACACGTTTACTGCACCTTTGCAAACACAAACACACCTGTGATCTTTTATTCTTTCAGCATTTTCAAATCACCTAGCACTTTCCTCAATTTTTCACCCCATTGACTTCTGACACCACACACACATTTCTTACTCTATCAGTCCGACGTGCGCTACACATACTATCTACTGAGATTCTTTTATCACAACTGCTCTTACAATTGCCTTCTCCCTTTCGTGCCATGCTAACGTTTTAAACCCATACAGAAGTGCCTGTAAACATCTTCATGTAAACATCTCTCAGCATCTCGCCTTTCTTCATTGATTCACTCTACTGTTAACTTCACCCGCACTCTTGCCTCTTTCGTACAGAATACATCCCAAATGTTTTAAAAAAATCTACGTTCACCATCATATGACAGTCCGAAATTTTCTCTTTTTTCACAATTTTCTCTCCCACCGTCACAAAACTCAACAGCCCCTTGCATATCACACTCACCATGGGCGGATAGCACATCATCATCCGCAAACAACCGAATCGAGAGGCCCACTTAACCCAATCACACTCCGGATTCATTCCTCTTTCTAGCATTCGCACTTTCACTTCGTTCATGACTCCATCCATAAACGGATTGAACAGCGCGACATCACACATCCTTGTGGACACTAACGATTTTACTTTTAAATTTCATTTGGAAAACATGAAGCCACTCGGGCCTCCAAGGTTATCGACGGCATAAGAAGATTTTTCAAACTGCCAATCTCAAGTTAGTTAATTAACATACAACTGTTTACAGAGCTTACCAAAGTAGCCTACATAATTTAAACTAAGAACATACACTATATACAATCTACGAACTGTCTTGCCTACACTTGTATCATAGCATTCGCTCAGTTCCTTATTTACTATCACACATGACCCTTCATCATAAGACCTCTTCACTGTATTCATGAGATCTACCACTAATACCATAAATACTCAAAATCTGCCAGAATACTTCTCTGTTCACTATTATACGCTTTTTCTAGATCTCAAAATGCTATGTATACCTTTCAGTCCCTTTTGCATGCTTTCGCAGTCGCTTGTCTCACTGCTAACACTTGCACTAGACAACAACTTCAACATTTTGTCTTTAGCCGATACAAAAGAGTCTTCACTTGGTTAATTTGGCCATGTTGATTTCAATGGCAATACTCAAAATTCTCCGTCACGTCTAGTTTTTTAGTTACGACACTGACAAAACTTTAACTTTCGGATATAATTAGTTTTTCTATAAATTTACGACTGTTTTTTTTTCTCATAAAATGGAACACAAGTCTTTAGATACATACAAAATGGAAATGCATTTGAAAATACAATTGTTAAATGATATAAATCATGAAATAGGCAGTACAGACAGAGCTTAATTAGTTTTCTGAGCTAGAAAGTTGCCGTGTGCTACGTGATTTCCTTCTGCACACTAAAAATGACCTATTTTAATCAATGGTGTGACAAACTTTTTTACGGCATCTTTGGAATCAGTATATCAAAATTAGGTAAAGGCACGTATTTTTTTCCCTATAGTACATGTAAATAGTTATTAACATTAAATTTTTGTTTTTATTTTGGTGCCCGTTAAATTCCATATTTTTATTATTAATGTGTTATCGTCCTGCTGGCTGTTCCTACAGTACATATTTATACTCGTTAACTTTGAAAAATTTACTTTTATTATGGTTACCACCTCTAAAGTCCATATTACACGATGGCATACAGAGGTTAGTGAGGTTCCACTTTATTCTGGACAATATTCGGGTAGGTTGGGATAGTTTATTCTTATTTATTTTCCAAATGAAGCTGGTTTGTTGTTGTCTATTACTCCCGGTTAGGCTAGGTTAGGTTAGGTTATCCGATATTCAATTTTTTACCTTTAGGGTGGCACTCCTTGGCACTCTCTTAAACCCCTTGGCTATGGTCCTCTTCCCCTCACTCTCCTTAGTGGCTTGTGTGCGTCGCCCCCTTCCCCACTCTTTTATCTTATCGCCCCTGACCTTATCGACCCAAGCCCCCTTCCACTACGTTTCATTTTTGCAGGTATATTACTTATGCTAAGTTAGGTTAGGTTAAGTTAGTTTTTTAGAATGTCGATTGTTTGATGTTGCCCACGAAGCGGGTATAGATCCGATTTAACAAATCCTTTCGATGCAGATTTTATTCTTAAATTTGTCTTTTCTTTTATGGAATGTTTTATTACTGTTTCCGTTTATTAGGTTTCTTTTTAACTACTATATATATATATATATATATATATATATATATCGGGAATTTTTTATAAATATGTACCAAATGTACAGCTGCATATATATATATATATATATATCTGTTGTGGATTGCTTAGAATATATATATTATATATATATATATATATATATATATATATATATATATATATGCTGCAAACCCACAAGGAAAAGAAAACGATTCCAAGGCCTTTCGTGTATTCAAAGCTACACCTCGTCAGGGAATCCCTGACGAGGTGTAGCTTTGAATACACGAAAGGCCTTGGAATCGTTTTTCTTTTCCTTGTGGGTTTGCAGCATTCATCATTTCAAGTGTTTTATTGTGAAATTCATCCCATATATATATATATATATATATGCACTAAAATCACAAAATAACACGCTTGTCTATTTAACTCATTTACTTTGTAATCTCCGTCTATTTTCTGTTACTCCTTGATAATGTGAATATATCACGAAAGCGCTCGGACTTTGTGTTTCCTTTTCCCTGTGGTTGTTTGCTTATATATATATATATATTATATATATACAGTATATCATTCTAAGCAATCCATAGCACAGATTAGATTGACGTTTTTGATAAAAAATGATGTCTCTCATCGAGTCTGAGAAATAGTGTAAGAAATGAGGAGAGCGCAAGAACACTTCAAAATTATCTTGATGGATTTGGCGAATCCTCTGCTACTTGAACCATGGTTAAATACACAGAGGGTACAAGAACCCGAAGACAGATTACGCTTTCTTGGGGAGAAACTTCACTGATCTAGAGAAAGAGTTAGGAGTTTATATAGTAACGATCTCAAACCGTCAAAGCACCGTGCAGAAGTCGAAAAGAGCGCCTTAAAAATACTAGGTTATATTAAAAGACGGTTCCAATTTAGAAACAAGGCGATTGTAATGTCTCTTTACAATTCATTAGTTAGACCTCAACTCGAGTATTGTGTTCAGCTTTGGTCTCCGTCCCTTAGAAAGGATAGAGAAAGGTTGGAAAGGGTACAAACAAGTGCCACAAAATTGATCCCTTGAATGAGACTGCAAAACTATCAACGAAGATTAGAACGCTTAAATCCGTTTACCTTAGAGACCAGTAGGTTGCGCGATCAGCTTATTTTACTCAAGTTTTTAAGATACTCAATGGAATAGACAGAGCAGACTACAAGAAATTATTCTCATTTAATATGAATTCGACAAGACAATGATTTTAAATTGGAAATGAAAACATTTAGTACCTCCATCTGTAGTAATTTCTCCTTCTATAAAATAGTTATATCTGAAACCAACTTCCCTAGGTGGTTGTTTCACGTCAAAGTGTCAACAGATTTAAAAATAGTCTGGACAAATTTTCTGAATACATTCAGGGTTTAAGACTGTCCTCACATATAATATAATTCAAGAAAATAGTATTATAACGTAACCGTGCGGGAGTTTGTTTAAACACCTCCTCTTACACTTAATTCTTCCCCCACTTTAGAGAGACGTTTCTGGTTGATTGTGCTCCACATAGCATGACAATCATCAAGCAACTCATTTTTTTTTTTCACTTGCCTCATAAACACCTCTAAGTAGAAACAACGGGTGATCACACTTCACACACGAAACACTTTTATTCTCCATAAGGGACAAGTACACGGGGATAGATACAGAGACTGCCCACTGATATTCCTTGCCGGAAAGAGATTTTATTTACTCCAGTGGTGGCACAACACCGCGAAGTATTAACGTCTCAATATATATCACTTGCTCCATAAGCACTTTTCACGGCGGGAGACCCAAGTTGGAACTCGGCAACATTCAATGAGTTGGCAGACACATACATGCACGTGACGGGTGAGGACATGGTCTGGAAAATCTGATTTCTGCTCTTAATTCCTGTTTCCACCCCTTTCCTGTGAAAATATTTCATTACTTTGCCGGCGTGATGGCTTTGCGCGTGCATGGGTGTAAACATAGAGAGTTTAACCTTTACTTCGCTCTTATTCCTTCTGGGGCTATCCTGAAATGGGTCATGGGGTCCTTGTTTGACCGATACCTCGGTAAATAGAGCTGTAAATATTTTGTATAAAATCAAAACCGTATCTTCGAGGTTTTTTTAACGTTACCAAGTGGTTGATGTGTAATCGGCACAAGTATATTATTGGTTAGTTATGCAGCGGTACTATCGAGTGTACGATCTCTATGTGTGCATGGCATAACTGTAGACCTAGCTCATATTTTCTCTTCTTTCCTGTAAAATTTCCTTGGCTACTTTCCAGGGGCCAAGGTATTTTTTCAACCTTTTTCCCTACCCGCTTCTGACGGGGAGGGAGCAGAAGGTGGTTAGAGAGCCTTATGCTTTTCTACCCATTTTTCTACTACTGCTAGAATAGGTTAAAAATGAACTAGTTTAATAACAGGAACCTTCCCGAGTGGACCGAAAGGTCTTCGAGGTTTCCTCTTGTTCTTGTAACTCTCTCTCTCTCTCTCTCTCTCCACACACACATATATATATATATATATATTTTCGACCCCCCCTCCTCTGTTTTGTGTTTATCTTGCGCTGCCGCCAACGAGAAATGCATGGTTAGCAGTAAAGCAGATAAGCATTTTCTTTTATCTCTAAATAATCCGAACCTATTCGATTCGAAGACTTATTTTAGTTCAGGGCGCAATAGTTTTGGGTGGAGCTCGAGAACGCGTCCTACTTTATATGCTAGTTTGTTTAAATTTGTATATATATATATATATATATATATAATTATATATATATATATATATATATACAGGGTCTGTCAAAAAAAACTAAGCCAAATTCAACCTTTATTAAAACAAAACCATTTATCTATTTAAGTTGAATTTCTTACACAATAAAGTATAGGTAATCATCTATCATCGTTTAAATTTTTTTGACGATATCTTCAGAATTGTTAATTTTATTAATAATTAACTAAAAAGTGAGATTCTCTTACTTAACATGAAATTTTTTTTTTTTACGATATACTGTAGATAATTTTTAGTTTAATAAAATTAAAAGAACTGTTCAATATGATTCCCTTGCATTTCTATCACTTTGTCCATGCACTCATTTAAATGGTTTAAATTGCAGATCAGATTTAATAATCCTTCTTACGCTTGATTCTGATATTTCTAGTTCTTTTGATATTTGAGCAGGTGTCATGTGGCTACCAGGTCGATCCTCTTGACTAAAGATACGTTCCTCCACTTTCTGAATATTTTCATCTACTCTAACTGATTTTGGTCGCCCACTACCAACCTTCCTTTCAATGCTTCCTGCTTCATCGATAGTTCTCAATAAGTAATCTAAACCTGATCTAGTCCATCCTTTATATTCGAATTCAGAAAGTAATTTCCTTGCACTATAACCTTTTTCAACTCTATAATGCTTTATAATTATTTTATCTTCATGTGAGAATGGCATATTTAGAGGTATTTACGAAAATTTTTAAATCTAAACAAATTCTGAAAAAGAGAAAAAAGAAGATATTACATGAGAAAAACTGAAATTTTCGCAATCCGTAGAAATAACCGCATAACTCCTAAAATATTTAAAATAAAGTTATAAAATTATCACAGATTATTTATGAGCCTTTTATTTATTTAGTGTAAAAAAATATTTGAAATCTCTATCAAATTGTGCATTTTATATAGATTTCAAATTGGCTTAGTTTTTTTGACAGACCCTGTATATATATATATACACAGGGGTTAGACAAAATAATATGAGCACCCGCCGATTTCACCGGTTATCTTTACGGACTGCTCAGACACAAAGTAAATGGTCAAATGACTGGCAAACCTATTTAAATGCGTAACAGAGAGTGTATACGTCATGTTATAACCCTCACGTTGTTTTTACAGATCTGAGTGAATTATGAATTAGCAGTTATGAAAGACCTGTCAGACTTCCAAAGAGGGCAAATTTCGGAGCGCGGATGGCTGGTGCATCGGTGACGAAAACCGCTCAAATGTTCAATGTATCCAGAGGAACTGTCTCTACTGTATAGCCATGTCTGCATACCAAAACCGTGGAAAGACCAGCACTGACAAATGCAATAGTGGACGCAAGAAGAAGCTGTGTGATCGAGACCGCCGGGTGCTAAAGCGCATTGTGACAAAGAACCATAAGACCACAGCTCCAAAAGTGACTGCAGAGCTTAACCAGCATCTTGCAAGCCCGGTATCGACCAGAACTGTACGTCGCGAGCTCCATGGAGCTGGACACCATGGGAGGGCTCAGGGCTGCAATTGCCAAACCCTTCCTTTCGCACATCAACATTGAGCAGCGCAGAAAATGGTGTAATGACCATAAGAATTGGTCAGTGGACCGGTGGAAGAATGTAGTCTACTCCGACGAATCCTCCTTTACGCTATTTCCATGTTCCGGTCGAGTTTACGTCTGGAGACAGCCTAAAGATGCTTATGACCCCGACTGCCTGATCCCAACCGTTAAGCATGGAGGCGGATCTGTGATGGTTTGGGCAGCAATATCGTGGAATACTCTTGGCCCGCTGTAGTACTGCATGGTAGGTTAACGCACAGGTCTATCTGTCAATATTGGCTGACCAGGTCCATCCCATGGTCCAAACGCTGTTTCCCAATGCGGCGCCGTCTTCCAGGATGATAATGCCCAATCCACACCGCTGGGGTCGTTAAAAACTGTTTGAAGAGCATGTTAGTGAAGTAGAACGCTTGGATTGGCCGCTCCACATCCCGGATCTTAACATTATCGAGCATCTGTGGTGTCAGTTTGAGCAGCAGGTCAGAAGCCGATTCCACCGCCGGCGTCTTTGGAGGAACTGGAGCAGGGTTTGCTCGAAAAATGCTCAGGATTCCTCTAGCCACTGTCCAAAGCTGTATGAATCAATTCCCCGACGCCTGTAGCTGTTATTGCCGCTAAAGGAGGCCCAACTCCATAT
>JAJOZX010011620.1:0-106101 GCA_023014485.1 Bathynomus jamesi | reverse complement strand
CAATCGTCTATTTTTGTTGATGAAAGCATGAAGGTGTTATGAATAAGAGGTACAGTTGCGGCAGAAATCTTAAAATAAAAATCGGCCCAAATTTCTGATTAATAGTTTTTCTTTTGATATTTTGTGCGTTGATAATAAAATTTAAAAAATAAAATAAAAATACTAATTACTTTTTTTTTTGTTAACTTTTTTCCGCAACTTTACCTATAGAGTTCCCGCATTAGGGGTCTATTAGGCACTTTTATTAAAAGGTAACTTTATTGTGTCGGTATTGAAACATTTGTTATATGTAACTGCATTGTTACAGATTATAACTACTTTCTTACCCATAAGTGGCTAAGATAACTACGTTATTTGTAGTTTTGAAAATCGGGGAAGTGTTTTTTTGGTTCTCTCTCTTTTCAAAATTACTCAGGTGTTGTAATAATCTCAACTACAGGGTGATAAAGTAAAAAATGTGCAGTGCAAAGTTTGTTGCATATTTCGCAGTGCTCCCTTTGAAGCTGACCACCCTGTACTTAATGGGACAACTTATTTGACCCAAATTTGGGCAAAAATAACTAGTTTTTAAGATTAAAAAAAAAAAAAATTCCCAAAACGTCCTTTTCTGACCTTTGTCGATTTACTTTCACTGCAACGCATCTTATATCTCAGATTTTATATTTAGTCGAATTTATGAATGCACTTCTGAAGGTTGTAGCTAAATCGTGTCTCTGATCGGAAACAGTACTTGACAGTTTTTATGAAAAGATTTTTAAATTTTCTATGAATTCTATGTTACGTTTTCGTAACTTTGTATTATTTGAAAACTTTTTTAATAAACCCAAGATTAGGTGGAGGGGGATGGGGGGGGGGGATAAGAGAAGTCTTTTTCTTTTTTGTTGAGTGTTCAGCTGCCTGTCTCTGATTAGTTTTGGGTCGGAGGGACGAGCAGAAGTATGTAATGTATACTGAAGTTTAAAGGATTCACCTGTTGTCAAGAAGTGGATTGTGGATATAGACATTTATCATAAGTGACGTAGATCACTGTTTTGAAAACTTAAAATGCTTTATATATATATAATATATATATATATATATATATATATATATATATATATATATATATATAACTTACACGGACAAAAAACTTTTCAAATTAAGGTTTTAAAGGACCTATTTTCGGTGTGTAGGACCATACAAAAAAAAGTCTGTACACACACACACACACACACACACACACACACACACACACACAGCGTTGCGTGTATATACATTGTGTAGGGGGAAATTAAGGTTTGAAAAGCCGATTTTGCGCGCATTCTGTTCATCCTTTTGAGTCGACGAAGAAGTTTCTTTTTTAGAGAAGGAAGACGAAAAAAGTAACTGAGAAAGATGAGGATGATCCTTGAGGGTTCTCGTCCGTCACGAATCGTCTGTGAAAGGGATTGACTCAGACTGCGAAGAGTCGAAATAAAAAGAGAAAACCGAAATTCCCTTATTATTGTTTAGAAAAAAATTGATTTTAACTGCAGAAAGGTTTTTTTTCAAGTTGGGAAAAATGAGGAATTAAAAAAACGGTTTTTCGTGTTGTGTGAAATAGGTTGTGCTGAAAGGGTCTTTATTGTGTTTATTCATATGTACACTAAGAATTAATGGTAGGACGGACACTTGGTTTCCTATTAAATAACGAACGCTTCCTCAGGAAAAAAAATATTAAATTAGTAGGTAAGCTAAAGTTAGTCCTAATTAATAAGGTTAATAGCTCAATTTGCGGTTTTCAATTAACTTCATCTGTAGAGCAATAATTAATGAAATACCTGGTTGGCGAACAATCTCTCTCTCTCTCTCTCGATCTCCGGCGGGCGGACTTTGTTAGCCTCAGGGATAGGGTAGGTGAGATGGGGTTAGAGGGCGGCGGCGATGTTGAGCGAGTGTGGAGTGCATTCCGGGACGAGTTTATGGTGGTGCAGTCTGCTGCCATACCCTCAAAACCGGTCACCCCTGCTTCAACGCAGCCTAAGTGGTTCATTCGTGACATCGCTTCGGCTATCCGAAATAGGAAAGTAGCGTATAGGAGGGCGAAGGCCAATCGTTCCCATGAGAACACTGAAGCGTATGTCCGCCGGTGTAGGGAAGTGAAGGCGAAGGTTAGACTAGCGAAACGTAACGAAGAACTACGGGTGGCAAGCCTCTGCAAGGGGAACCCTAAGGAGTTCTTCAGTTATGTTAATAGTAGAAAGCCCATTAGAGGACCGAAGCGGCGTTCTGCGGACCTCCGACGCGGCCATCGCCAATGTGCTTAATGAGTACTTTGCGGGAGTGTTCACCAGGGAGGACGCCCGCATCATCCCCAAGCCAGGCGTGAGGCACGAAGGTGCTGGCCTGGATAGTGTTCGATGTACCGCGACAGTCGTTGCCGATAGAACAGACAAACTGAGCGCGTTTAAGGCTCCTGGGCCAGACCAGTTTCTCCCCAGAGTGTTGCGGGAGGTGCGCGACCAGGTGGCTCCCCACCTGGCTACAGTCTTCAACAAATCGTTGGAGACGGGCCAGGTGCCTGGTGACTGGAGGGAAGCCAACGTGACCCCTATCTTTAAGAAAGGGGATCACGAAAGTCCAGGGAACTATCGTCCCATTAGTCTCACTTCACTTGTAGGTAAATTATTAGAGGGGATAATAGCGGATAGGATCGTTGACCATTTGGATTCGTACAAGCTGCTTGGGGACTCCCAACATGGGTTTAGACGGCATAGGTCGTGTCTCACGAACTTGCTCGAGTTTTTCCACGTCATGTTGAGTGAGTATGATAAGAGTAGGGCGATTGATATACTTTATCTCGACTTTCAGAAAGCCTTTGATAAGGTACCTCACCGCCGGCTAATGGCGAAAGTGCGCGCGCTGGGTATCGGTGGGGAAATAGGTAGGTGGATTGAAAACTGGCTGAAGAATAGGCGGCAGAGGGTTGTAATTAAAGTGGCTAGTTCGGGTTGGGCCTCGGTCACTAGTGGGGTTCCTCAGGGTTCCGTTTTGGGGCCGCTGTTGTTTATCATTTACATAAATGATATAGACGGTGGCATCGTCAGTCGGATCGCCAAATTCGCTGATGACACCAAGCTTGGGGTCAATGTTGGGACGCCGGAGGCGATCGAGGAACTGCGTGCGGACCTAGGTAGGATAGGAGAGTGGTCCGAAAAATGGCAAATGCCCTTTAACTTGGGTAAATGCAAGGTGATGTACATTGGCTACGCCAATCCCAAGTCGGACTACTCGATGTTGGCGAAGTAATATCGAGGCGACTGATTTGGAAAAGGACTTGGGTATGCTAATTAGCAGCGACCTTAAGTTTACGAAACAGTGCGTAGAGGTGGAAAAGAAAGCCCAGAAGCTGTTGGGTTATATCAGGAGGGAATTTCAGTTTCGGAACAAGGAAATTGTGCTCTCACTGTACAATTCCCTGGTTCGGCCGCACCTGGAGTATGCTGTGCAGTTCTGATCGCCCACCCTCAGGAAAGATATTGACAAGCTGGAGCGAGTGCAGGCGAGGGCCACAAAGTTAATCCTTTCCGTTAGGCAGATGGGCTAGTGATGGGACGATTAATCGGAATCGGAATCGAGAATCGGAAGAATCGAGCATTTTTCAGGAATCGGAATCGAGAGAATTGTACCATGATTTCCGATTCTTAAAACGATTCTAACTTTTAATAACAAAATTAATTAATTTATTATCTTTTCAAGAGAGGTGGCGGTAGCGAAAGTGATACGAAAGGAAAGCGGAAGGTGTGTGGGGGTTTTCGTTTAACGGTTCTCTTGAAGCCACCCTGGAAAAAGAAAAGAAAGAACAGGAGAAGAAACGAACACTCCCTCTCAATTTTTCATTAAATAAAAAACTTAAAAAAGCTGCCATGGTATGCTCTAAGCAACCAACTTTACATGAAGTCGTAGATAAATGTAAAATTTGGGATATAAATGACCACAGAGCACAAACAATTCATAAATTTATTGGAGAAGATATTGGGTTTATAAGACTCCTAAATCATATCTGTCCAAACTATCAAATTCCTTCTTGAAAATATGTAAAAGAAAATATAGTGCAGGAAATATATGACAGTGTTAGAAACAAAATACAAGAGGAAATTAACAGTGCTACGCATTTATCTTTAACTAGTGATGGCTGGACCGCTAGTACAGCAAATAATTCATTTTTAAGCTTAACAGCTCATTGGATTACTGACAACTTTGAACTAAAATGTGCTATTCTGAGGGTTTCACCATTTGAGGTTTCACATACTGCACACAATATTAGTGAATGCCTCAAAGACATTATGGATCAATTTAATATTCCTAATAATAAGATTCATGGTATTGTAAGTAGGGGTGTGCCGGATAGTATTTTTTACTATCCGGCCGGATACCGGATAGCCGGATAATAAAAAAAAATATCCGGCCGGATACCGGATAATATCATTCAAATAATTCATAATTTTTTATATATTATTATTTAGCTATTACTTGACTAATTGACTATACTATCAAATTTTAATCACTATTTGATGTAAATTATAGCTATCTTTCAATAACTTTACTAATTACCTATATTTTATCCTTTTCAGGATTGTTTCATTGCCTAAATCATATAGCTATATAGCTAGTTAGTATTAGTTATAGGCTTACAGCAATATTTTAACATTATTTACCCCCTAAAATGGCTAGTTTTATTTGGAAAATATTTACAATACATGAGACTAATCCAACGATAGCTATTTGCTCCCTATGTTCCAAACAGATTAAAAGGGGATCAGAGAAATTGGGTGCTAGGTGCTATAGCACAAAACCTTTGCACAATCATGCAAAGATGCTGCATTCAAAAGAATATAAAGAAGTGTCTCAACTTAACAAATCATCTGAAAATCAAAATCAACCTATAGCGACCACCTCAATGGCTCCGAAGGAGAAAAATTAGTTGCCATGGAAAAGCAACTCACGTTAGAAGAAAGTTTTTCCTTTAAGAAATTATGGGATATAAATGACTCAAAAGCTCAAGCTTTACATAAAAAGATAGGATTAATGATGGCACTGGACAACCATCCTTTAGTTTAGTTGAACAAGATGGCTTTATAGGACTGATGGCCCACGTACAGCCAAGGTATTTGCTACCAAATCGAACATATTTTTCAGAAAAAGTCATACCCAAAATCTATGAAGAACTCAAAGAAATTGTTATGAATAAATTGAAAGAAGGGAAATACATTAGCTTCACTTCCGATATTTGGACCTGCTCTTCTTCAAATGAATCATTCATTTCCTTGTCAGGTCATTGGATCATGAATGACTACACTCATTGTAATGCAGTATTGCATTCAGCTCATTTTTCAGGATTGCATACAGGAATTAATATAGCGGACAAATTGCAATCTATGTGGCAATCATGGAATATTGACAGATCAAGGCGTAATATATTGGTCAGAGATGGAGCTTCTAACATAGCTTTGGGATGTGACCTTGCGGAAATACCTTCTGTTCACTGTTCAATTCATTTGCTACAGCTAGTGGTGAATGATGCATTAATGGCTCAATGATCTATAAAAGATCTTTTGGCAAAGTGTCGACGTTTAGTGACACATTTTAACCACTCCCCACTGGCTACTTCTGAATTTAAAGCTCTCCAAACACAACAGGGTCATGTTCCTCTTCTATTGGTACAAGATGTTTTAACGTGCTGGAACTCATCTTATTTGATGCTAGAACGTATGGTTAAGTTGAAAAAATCAGTTCAAATATACCTTGCTGATCATAGTGAATTACTTGTTATTTCATCTAATGAGTGGTACTTGATTGAAAATCTTTTAAAGCTTTTACAGCCATTTTTTAAACTCACCCAAGAAATGAGTACAGAATATAGTTTACTCTCTACTGTTATCCCAAACATGTGCGCGCTTGAAAGGTTTCTTTCAAAAATTGGCCAGGATGATCAAGGAGTCCAAACTACAAAAGATGAACTGTTGAAGTCATTGCGGTCACTATTTTTTGCCAATGAAAGCAATGAAAAAAGAAAGTGTCTAAATGTCTTAACAAATCGGAAGTATGCTCTAGCAACTGTCATTGATCCACGACTTAAATTTTTGTTTTTCAAAGATCAACAAAAGGAAAATATTAAGACATGGTTAATTGAAGAAATAAATGAAATAAACGACCTAGAGAAAATTAGAGATAAATATTTTGAAGAACAGGCTCACAGCAGCGACGATTCTAATTCTTCTTCCTCCTCAACAGGAACAGATACCTGGTGAGAAAAAGTTTAAAAAAAGCCGTAAGATGGCTTCATTCGCAGAAATAGCAGAGGAAATTGAGCAATATGCAAAAAAAACCATATCAGACAGACGACTATCTCCACTTGAAATTTGGAAAAATGAAGAATCCTTTCCATCTCTAAAGAAAATTGCTCTAAAATGGCTAGTGACACAAGCATCTTCAGTTTTCTCAGAAAGAATGTTTTCCGAATACGGAAATATTTTTGAAGAAAAAAGAAGTACTTTGCTACCAAAGCGAGGGAGATGCTTCTTTTTATCCATCACAATGGACGAAAATTTGATTTAAACTTGTGAATCTAGTGTCTTGAACATAGTATTAATTTTTATTGTTTAATGTGAGTTTTTACTTTTTAAGGTTTTGCTATTTTAATAATTTCACTTACCTTACTGGTATATTTGATTAGGCTATATGTTTTTTTTATATCTCAAATCTTAATAAAAGGTTTCGCTAATTCATATTTTTTCATATTGTAATTTGCAATATATATAAAAATAAAAAATAAAAATAAAAATTAAAAAGTAAGGGAAGCTGGGATCTTAGCTATGCGTCACACTTTTAGCTGGACCAAACATTTTGCCTTTTTAGCAGTGTTAATATAGTTACATACTAGTAGTGGTACATGCTTATTTATCAATTATTTTAATTTTAGATTTTTGTACAACTATATTCAACTTTTGCTAGCTAAAGGCTATGCAAGCTAAGATTGGAAAGGGGCGGGCCCAGATGGTATTCCCATTACAAAAAAGACTATCATAAATATCCGGCTATCCGGCCGGATACTGACATCTATCCGGCCGGATACAGGATACCGGATAATAGCTGTTATCCGGCCGGATATCCTGCCGGATAGTGGTATCCGGCACAGCCCTAATTGTAAGAGATAATGCAGCTAATATTGCTGCAGGGGTTACACAAGCTGAATATGAATCATTACCATGTTTTTTACACACCTTACAGTTAGTCCTTAATGATGCCATCTTTGAGCAAAGATATGTGAAGGATATTATATCTGTATGCAAGCAAATAGTTGGTCATTTTAACCACTCACCACCAGCATTTGCAAGATACGAGAATTATCAAAAAAGATTCAATTTGCCACAACATAGATTCATTCAGGATATTCAAACAAGATGGAATAGCCAATATTACATACTTTCCAGAGTTTTCGAGCAAAAAACTGCCCTCATTGCATACTGCAGTGATCATCCAAAACCAGCATGTTTGGAAACAAATCAATGGAAAATTTTAGAGAAATTGCTCAAAATACTCAAGCATTTTGTTGATTGTACAAATTTTTTAAGTAGCAGAGAAGCAATTGCCTCTGCCATAATCCCAAACATGAAAGTCGTTTGTCATTTTTTTGATACAGGTGAAGAAAAGGGACTGTTTGGAGGACTAGGCTCAACATTATCAGCATGGAAAGCTTCTGTTAAGACTAGATTTAACACTTACTTAAAGGACAAGAACCTCATACTAGCAACATATCTTGATCCACGCTTCAAAAATACATTCCTTGAAGATGAATATGATAATCAGAACGTTGAAGAAATTATTGTGCAGTGGCTGTGTGAAGATATATGCTCTATAAATAACAGCAAATCTGTTACTGGTCACATTTCTCAAGCCACAGACTCTTCTGAGCTATCAGATGATGACAAAAGTGATAATGAAAATGCTTTCAACTTCAGTTTTGAAAGTTGTTTTTCTGAGATCAAGAAGAAAAGAAATTAGCAAAGGGAGAACCAAATGCCAAATCAAACGCAGACTCTCTAGGCAAGAAGCTTGAAGAAAGAGAAACTCTAAAAAATGAAATGATTAAATATCAAGGCTTGAAAATGATAAATAATGACGAGAGCCCATTACAGTGGTGGTATGTTAATAAAGACAGCTTTCCTAATATGACTCTTCTAGCTAGAAAATATTTATGTGCACCCCCCTCTTCAGTTGAAAGTGAAAGGGTATTCAGTGTTGGTGGTAATATATATTCACCAAAAAGAAATAGAATGCGAGCAGAAACAGGAGAGATGCTAATGTTTTTGCATTATAATTTAAGGGTCCTGGGTTTTGAATACATATAAATTCTTATTTATTCACTTATTTATTTGCATTTTGTAGGCTAAGGAGTAAGGATTGCTTTTTGAGTAAAAGGATTTTTTTAAACTTTTAATTGAACCAGTTTTGCAATGTAAACTTTAAAATTTAAATGAAAGAGGATAACAAATTTTATTTTTATTGTATTGTAGCTATACATTAAAACATGTATATCCATGATGTGTAATCAAGAAGATTAAAATGAATTGTTACAACTTACAGTTGATTTTTATTTTTAAACCAATCTATTATAATTTATAATTTATATTACCATACTCATAATGTAAATAGTTAATCTTACCAGAGTAAAATATGACAATTTCCAGAAAAACAAGTTTAGAATTATATTTAAAAATATTGAGAATCGGAATCGGAATCGAGAATCGTATCGGAATCGAGACTTTTTAGTGGTATCGGAATCGGAATCGTTAAAAATTTTGGTATCGTCCCATCACTAAATTATGGGCTACAATCGACGGTTACGCGCCCAGAACTTGTTTTCGCTGGAAACTCGGAGGCTGCGCGGTCAACTGTTCGAGGTTTTCAAGCTCTTACGCGGGTTCAACGATGTCGATTTTAGAAGCATGTTTAGTTTAAATGATAACCCAACTCGCAACAATGGTTGGAAGTTGGATTTGAAACGGTTTAGGACTAGTGTGTGTGGGAATTACTTTACTTATAAGATCTGTGACACGTGAAACAGGTTACCTTCAGAAGTTGTGAACAGTTCCTCTGTGGATCAGTTCAAGAAAAGGTTAGACCAAATCTTGCACACTATTTGAAGGTGTAGTTAGAAAATTCTCCCTGGCACCCGTTGCCATTGGTACCTCCTCGGTATGGGCCGCAAGGCCTTTTGAGGTACTTTTTTTCCTTGTAACTCTCTCTCTGGAGGGGCCCCCTCGTTGGTGAGGAGCTCTTCACTCCCGACAGCCCTGGCTGTTCGGGAAACGGGTCGTGCTAGGGGGCGGTCAGAATAGGGAAGGTTCCCTCCGTGCAATGCTTTTTAATGCTACGTCGATTAGGAATATGTTTTCCCAGGTATAGAATGTTTCGCAAAGACCGCACCCGTGGGGAGCGGGGTGGGGTACTAATATACGTCAGGGACACGTTGAGTCCGGTTGACTGCCAGTTCCGGTCGGAACGGGAGCTGCTTGGCGTCTATCTGAACCTGGGAGGGACGAACTATAGGTTAATCTTGGTGTACAGACCTCCGCATCTCCTCCTCGAGGAGGATACAGCCCTGTACACCGAACTCCGTAGCCTGCTAGGGGATAGGATGTGTGTAGTTTTAGGAGACGTCAACTGTCGCTGCATAAAGTGGGAAGACAGGACTGCTGATGCTGAAGGGAGGAGGCTAGTTGACTTTGCTGATGAGAACTTCCTCACTCAGTGGGTCAGTGAGCCTACACGAGGCGAAAGCGTTCTGGACTTAGTATTCACGACCGAAGACAACCTCGTCACTGGCCTCACCGTTGACGAATCCTTGGGCGGGAGTGATCACGGTCTGATTAGGTTCCGTGTGTGCGTCCCTCGGGTGAAGCGTAGTAACTCGAGAGGCAGTAAGTTCGATCTACCGCGGGCGGACTTTGTTAGCCTCCGGGATAGCGTAGGTGAGATGGGGTTAGAGGTCGGCGGCGATGTTGAGGGAGTGTGGAGTGCATTCCGGGGACGAATTTATGGTGCTGCAGTCTGCTGCCATACCCTCAAAACCGGTCACCCCTGCTACAACGCAGCCTAAGTGGTTCAGTCGTGACATCGCTTCGGTTATCCGAAATAGAAAAGTAGCGTATAGGAGGGTGAAGGCCAATCGTTCCCATGAGAACACTGAAGTGTATGTCCGCCTGTGTAGGGAAGTGAAGGCGAAGGTTAGGTTAGCGAAACGTAACGAAGAACTACGGGTGGCAAGCCTCTGCAAGGGGAACCCTAAGGAGTTCTTCAGTTATGTTAATAGTAGTGCTTGATGAGTACTTTGCGGGATCGAAAACTGGCTGAAGAATAGTCGGCAGAGGGTTGTAATTAAAGGGGTTAGTTCGGGTTTGGCCTCGGTCGCTAGTGGGGTTCCTCAGGGTTCCGTTTTGGGGCCACTGTTGTTTATCATTTACATAAATGATATCGACGGTGGCATCGTCAGTCGGATCGCCAAATTCGCTAATGACACCAAGCTTAGTTTAAATGATAACCCAACTCGCAACAATGGTTGGAAGTTGGATTTGAAACGGTTTAGCACTAGTGTGTGGGAGAGTTACTTTACGTATAAGATCTGTGACACGTGGAACAGTTTACCTTCAGAAGTTGTGAACAGTTCCTCTGTGGATCATTTCAAGAAAAGGTTAGACCAAATCTTGCACACTATTTGAGTGTGTAGAAAATTTTCCCTGGCACCCGTTGCCATTGTTACCTCCTCGGTATGGGCCGGAAGGCCTTTTGAGGTACTTCTTTTCCTCGTAACATTGTCTCTCTCTCTCTCTCTCTCTCTCTCTCTCTCTCTCTCTCTCTCTCTCTCTCTCTCTCTCTCTCTCTCTCGTACGAGCCAGTTATACGAGTACTTAATTAAGAAGACTCAAAAATATAAATGCTCATATTAAAAAGATGAATGTGAGTCCGTTAACCTCCGGTTTATTTCCAGGCTCATAAAGGGATTTTAATAATTTAAGACTGAATCACATTTTGGGCGTTTTAAATTAGAATTGTTTTTTTTTTTAGGGGGGGGAGTGTAGTTATTTCTAGGAAGTTGATTATTGTATGAAGCCTCGATGTTTCGTCATTAACGCAACACGCCATTTGCATCTATAAATGCTCAGACATATTATGTATAAAGCTGTTGATGTATATTTAGATAGCGTATTTATTCGCGTATAATGCGTACTTTGTTTACCACTTTCCCATCTTTAAAGTCGGGGTGCGTACTATACGTGCAGGCAAAACACGAAAAATATCAGTAATAAATAGGTATAACAAACAGTGGAAGAATACATAGGCATTTTTATTGAACTCTTATAGCCAATTTTCTGAGTACACGAAATAAAACGACTATTCAGAACTCGCTTAACATTACACTTTTCACAATATTTGGTTTATCAAGTAATCACAGCGCAACAGACATTCTTTGAATGAAAGGTTTATCGTAATTACTGTCTGTAGTCTATACAACTTCCACATCCGTGCCCGAGTCACTGGTGTTTGAAGAATCGCCCGCTTCCTTAGAGGGGTCATCGGGGTCGCTCGCATCATCTTCCTCCTCCCACAGCAGATCATCTTCAGTACGAGGGGATTGCTGATACTGCATTTCTTGAATTGGTTACCAAACGGCGCAGAAGAGCAACAAACAAGTCGCAGCTTGTTTCGAAACTCGGTCTAAAAAAGACACCAGCACCGCGATCGACCGGGACAGACATTCATTATACGCGCATGCAAATGATTTTTTTTTCTGTCTGGTCTCTGAAAATTAGGGAGCGTATTATACGCGAGTAAATACAGTATAAAAAAGAATTGAGTAAATATAAATCAACATTATACAGGGTGTCCCATAAGTCCGGCATCATAGGAAAAATAACAAAAAAAGGCAAAACAAAAGCTTTTATTTACAGAACGTGCTCAATATGTCCATTGTTTTCAATACACAAATTCAGACGTGATACCCAGTTAGCAAGCATACGGTGAATGATGTCAGGAGTAATGGTGTTACATGCCCCAATAATGCGCTGCCGCAAATGTTCAACACTCCTATTTTCGTGGCCCCAGAGATAAAAATCTAGTGGCGTGAGATCCGGGCTTCTAGCTGGCCATTCCACAGGCCCTCGACGTCCTATCCAATGACCAGGGAATTGTTGGTACAGGTATTCCCTTACTTGGGTGCTGTAATGTGCAGGAGCGCCGTCTTGCTGGAACCACGTTGGGAAATTTCCTTCTCTTCTTCGTTCAAAACACTGGGAAATGCTTCTTCCTTGAGCATACGTAGGTAGGTGTCTCCAGTGACATGTTCATCGAAAAAGAGGGGGCCTATGATGCGATCCTTCCAAATGCCGCACCATACCATCACCCGAGATGCACCTTGTTCCTTTGAAGAGGTATACCAGTGAGGGTTGTTTTGAGACCAGTAGCGGGTGTTCTGTCGATTTACCTCACCATTTCCATAAAAAACAGCCTTGTCACTGAACAGAATGGTGGACGGGAAATTGGCATCCCGAGCATAAGAAAAATATGAATTATGGTTTGTAGAAATAGAAAAATATGAATTTCTCCTATGATGCCGGACTGATGGGACACCCTGTATAGTACGCGGGAGTACATTACAGTCGCGTGCAGTCCTTATTAGAATTTACTTTCATACATTCCCATGCAAAACTTGGACTTAAATTATGTACTACATATAATCCTATAAGTATCGCCTCGGTGGTGTAGTGGTTAACGTTGCTGACTACGAATCCATCGGCCCCGGGATCGAAACCTAGTGACGGCAGTCGGCGCGCGGCAAAACCCAGCTGTTCATCCTTCCACACAATAAAGAAAGTGGTTGGTAGATAAATGGATACCCTGGGTGGCCTAGTGGTTAAGACGCTGAGCTGCTGGTGGGGTGTGGTTCGGATTCCACGTTAAACTGTAGGTCTAAGGTGGAGTGAAAATCTTGACGTTCGTCAGAATGGACAATTCGGGCGGAAGCGAACCGAAAGGTTACCAAAAGGTATATTTTTAGCATTTTAGGCATGGAAGCATGCGCAGATTTTCTAATCCAATGTTAAACCAACGATGGGTCCTTCAAGAGAATTTTCGAAAGGCTTGAAGCAGAAGAATGTCGATGTGCACAAATTGGAGAAGGCTACAAGAAAATGTTCAAGCGTCTCGACCTACCCTGTCACTATATGAACCAGAACGTCATAAAGAAACGGAGGCAATTCGGTATTGCATCGTTACAAAATCAGGAAGGTGCACCAAAACTATGTATAAAATTACTGCTACCATGGAAAGGAATTTTGAATATACTCCCATTCTCTTTTTCGCTTTTATCTTGGTGTGATGAACCTTCGTCGTGCGCTTTATATACCGTACCGTCCGATAGAAAAACACCAAGCAGCAGTGATAAGCATCCGATTAACGAAACTAGGCACAGACAGACAGACAGACAGACAGACAGACAGATTGATTGTCTCTCTCTTTGCTCGCCCACCGCATGCATGTATCACTTTCTGATAAGGCTTCTCCCCTCACTTATCGCCTGAACGAAGGAGATACGAGTTTATTTCCTCGAAATGAAATACGGTAGAAACATCAAATTCTCCAAATTTAATTTAACCTAACCTAATCAAACCCGCATGTTGTTAGGTTTCGATAATTTGTTCTTCGACGATTTGCTCATGAATGAATGCCCCGTCCCCATCATGCAATTGCTTCTCAATCTCCGACAGTCGCTGAATCAGGAGGAACCGTCGCGAGATCAAATGAATAGATGCCAGAATTGGAAGGAAGTTTTCCCTCGCAACATCTTCCCATACTTTTCCTTTAATTACTCAACTGACACACTCGTCTGAGCTGAATGAGAGATCAAGTGACACAGTGAAGCTTAAATAAAGCAAGCAACTATGACGAAAGCGACTATATCATCATCCTGGTGTCTGACAGGAATCCGACCATTTTGTAACACTCGCTATTCACTGTTCATTACAATAAAAAAAATAAATAAGTAAATCTCATAAAAGAATTCATAGACGAATAATCAAATTCTAGACTTCATGTACAGGGTGTCCCATAAGTCCGGTCTCATAGGAAAATTTATTTTAAATTAAATTTACAAAAGTAATACATTAGAACTAAAATAATTGCTTAAATTGAGGTCTTGTTTTGGTGGTACTTGTTTTTTTTTGTGCCTCCGCCTTTTCCTCAGGAGTGTAACTCGCTCCCATATAAGCCATTGCGTGTTATTCTACCCGCAAAAAAAAAAAAAAGGACCCATCACGAGACATTAATTGGAACATTTCTTTGTTTTAATGTATTACTTTCGTAAATTTAATTTAAAATAAATTTTCCTATGAGACGGGACTTATGGGACACCCTGTATATAGAATGCATATATTCTATGCGTAGATCTTGCATATACTGTCAGCTAACCATATGTACATGTATAAAATTTAAATAATTCCAGTCAGAAAACTAGAGTTAATGCTACATCAAAAACTTCCATATAATATCTTCGCTTTACATGAATCATTCTTATCGATACATTTTCCCCCATTTTTCATTACGTCTCCTTGCGTTTTCCATACTAGTATCTTAACGCGAGCAACCGTTGCAAAAGGGAATGGTTTAGATTTAATAAATAATAAAAAAGAACGAATGTATAATTAAAAAACACAAAGCTTTGATGTTCAAACATCAAAAGAATTTATATGCTACAGATAATGCACACTTTTAACGTTTTTTAAATACGTTGTGTGTGTGTGTGTGTGTGTGTGTGTGTGTGTGTGTGTGTGTGTGTGTGTGGTGTGTGTGTAACCGACAAGAGGACAGATGGGCGATGTACCATATTAACAACTCTTTAATCCATAACAAATTAATGTTTGTTCATAAACTACCAGGATGCATACGTATGGTGTCCAAACGTACAGTATGTATTAGAGGATTGTGTCCGGTTTTTTTTTTATGTTCACAACAAAATGTTGCTTTAAACGTTTGAAAAGTCAACCCTGATTGGCCACTGTTACTCAATGACGGTTCTCCTTGTAAATGTTTTTATCGCGCCTACACACACACACACACACACACACACACACTTACACACACACACTTACACACACACACATTGCTTAACCTTGGTTTAGCTACCGCCGAATTGTTCATTCTGACGAAGGCCAAGCTTGTCACTCCACGTTAGACCTACAGTTTAACGTGGAATCCGAACCACGCCCCACCAGCAGCTCAGCGTCTTAACCACTAGGCTACACAGGGTACCCATTTATCTATCAACCAATTTCTTTATTGTGGAATGATGAACAGTTGGGTTTTGCTGCACGTCGCCTGCCGTCACCGGGTATCGATCCCGGTGCCGATGTATTCGTAGTCAGCGACGCTAACCACTACACCACCGAGCCGCATATACAGTATTATATATATATATATGGGCTACGTCATGGCCGATGCAGTCCAGTTAGTAGGGTGCAGGGTTGCCTGATATCTTTATAAATAGAGCCAATTGGCAATTTTAGGCATTTTCGTATTCAGTGACCCAAAATTAGTAAAGATTGACTACTTTTATTTCCGAAGCATTTTGGCTGTAGACCATTGTTATCTATTACTTTGCCTTCTATTACTATTACAGCCAAAAAATTATGATCTATTACTATTACTTGAAAAATCCTGTAATAGTCTATTAATATTACCCATGTCTGATTATATATATATATATATATATATATATATATATATATATATATATATATATAATACACACAACGAATAACAAAGTGTCACTGAATTATTTTATGTAATAAATAAATAATTAATAAACAAAGCTCGTGATCAGTTAGTGTTAGACACTTTCACTGAAGCTCGTGTCCCTTCCTCTAAAAAAGAATGAATACATCATGAGATTCAAATCTTCGCCCGGAGAACTCTCAAACGGTTAGACTTTTTGAGTTATCTTGCGGACACACACACACACACACGTACGTTAGTACCTCTGCTCGTGCAAGGAGCTGGGCGGAGGTAATAATGATTTGATATCCTTTTGGAAATGAAAATGACGAGTAAAATATATGAATGTTACTCCATAAATGAATGGTATGGTTGGAGACGGTTGTCTTGGTAGCCTCGTATACAAGCCGTCGACAATCATTTTAAAAGGATGAGATCTAATCGCGAACGTAGTTCAGCGAAGGAGATATAATAATGATAATAATCAGAATAATAATAATCATCAGAATGGATAATGGAAGCATTATGATCAAACTCGGAGAGGCTTCATTTGAAGCTTTCATAAAAAACCTAAATTGAGAGTGTCTGTGTATGTAATAATAAGCCATAAATCATTATGACATAAGGAGGAATATAATATGAAAGGATTAGTGAAGTGCCTTTAAAGCAGAGCTGAAATGGTTATAATGCTTGTACATATTCTACAATGACAAATCTCACCATAATGAAAATCAATTAATGACTTTACTATAAGCCAAATAGTTTCCCTTATGTATAGCATTATATATATATATATAAAAAAGAAGACATTAGACAGCTAGAAAGGATTCAGAGAAGCTTCACAGACAAGATCAAGGGGTGCAAAGAACTAAATTACTGGGAAAGGTTACGCGAATTAAACTTCTATTCACTGGAAAGGAGAAGAGAGAGAGAGATACAGCATTATTTACACTTGGAAAATAATGGAGAAACTAGTCCCTAATCTTATTCTCAACCCTGTAACTCCCCAAACAACGGTGGAAAGTAGAAAAGGAAGAATGTGTCGTGTTCCCAAATTAAAGGCGACAGAGGGAACATCCTCAACCCTGAAAGAAAATAGTTTTGTTGTGAGAGGCCCAAAACTCTTTAATCAGTTGCCCAAAGACCTAAGGAACACGAATGGTGTTGCAGTGGACATCTTCAAAAGAAGATTAGACGCCTGGCTCAGAACAATCCCCGATGAGCCGGGCGCACCTGGCTGTGTGAGGTGGAGAGTACAAGAAACCAACTCTCTACTTCACCAAGCTAACTCGAGAGGAGGGGAGACAAGCTTGACCTTCGTGAAATGAGGAATCATCGCACGGAACCTTTGAAAGGTATATATTTCTTTTGTGTGGGTTCGAACGACGGCTTAGGATCGACCTCCGGTCGACCCCTCTGCAGCATCCCGCCTCATTTTCGGGATTTGGTGAAGGAGGGAATTGCTGTCTGATCTCCTGCCCTCGTAGCCAGCCACGCATGGCTGGTCAGGGACTTTGCACAAGAATCTGTTCAGCTGGTTCTTGAAGTTATTTAGGTCGCTGTGCTGGAGATTAAGTAGGGCATTGAAAAGCTTTGGGCTTCGTATTCTGAAGGTATTTTCCATCTTCGTTTTCATGGCCCCCTGTCCCACAGTAGCTGGGACTACAAAATCTCCCTCTTCTCTCATTCCAGTTTGTTTCTATTTCATTTCTAAGGTTAGGGACAAAGCACTCAAGTATTTTCCATATGTACATTATTGTGTATCGCTTTCGCCTTCTTTCGAAAGAGTAGAATTTCAGTGATTGTAGTCGAGACCAGTAGTCTTCACCTTCCGTTTCTTCTATCTTAGACGTGAAAGTCCTTTGTATAGCTTCAATGTTTGCAGTGTCTCGTTTTCTGTATGGGCTTGTGAGTACTGAGCAATACTCGATTATTGGTAGGACTAGGCTCTTCCATAATTTGAGCATGATGTTCGCTTTTCTGCTGCGGAAGCTCCTCCAGATGATTCCCATTATTTTTCTAGCCGTTGTAATTTTGATGTTGTAGTGTTCTCTGAATTCTGTATCCGATGACATTATTACTCCCAGATCCCTGACTTGTAGATTTGGTGTTATCTGTTTGTCTTGCAGAGTTTTGTATCTTTTATTCTGCAGCTCCTTGTTATTACCATATCTTAGAAGTTGGGAATTTTCTTCGTTGAACTTCATATTTTGTCTTCTGCCCACTGGAATAATGTGTCAGTATCGTTTTGTAATTTTCTTATGTCACCTTCGTTCAGTATTTCCTTGCATATCTTTGTCTCATCTGCGAAACATGTGATACAATACTATCCTTAATATCTGCATCAATATCTGCAATCATTATTATGAACAGTAAGGGAGCTGATACCGTCTCTTGTGGAACAGAGCTCACGACTTCCGAGACTTCCGATTGAACTCCGTTTACCACCACTCTTTGTGTTCTTTGTGTCAAGAAATTAAATATCCATCTTCCTAGCTTTCCAGTAATTCCTGTATTCTTAAGTTTGTGTGCTATGATTCCTTGGTCACATTTATCGAAGGCTTTAGCGAAGTCCGTATATATTACATCTATGTTTTGTCCTCGACACAGTTTCCAATATTTTCTCCTGGTGGTCTAGCAGCTCTGATAGGCATGATCTTCCAGCCCTGAAGCTATGTTGATTTGGGTTGTATAAATCTTTTACTTGTAGGTAGTTGGTAGTTTTGCCTCGTAAGTATACGTTCAAAGCACTTTATAAAGTGTGAGGTGAGAGCCACTGGCCGATAATTCTTGGGCATTGGTCTGTTACCACCTTTAAATAGGGGCCAATGTTCGCGTTCTTTAAGGGGAGTGGAGTATATATACATACACAGTATGTTATACGTAGCGGGTTGCCTAGGAATAGGTACTGCTCTCGGGAATCGATACTGTAAGAGTATGTTTGGTATAGTAGGATCATTGTGAAAGTTGAATGTGAGCGATAGGTGGAGTGTGAGACTAGAGCTTGGTGTGAATGATTTGAAAGTGAGCGAGGTGAAAGATAGTAATGGAAATGTGGGGATGATTCACGCTTGTGATCTGAACAATAAAGGTTGGAAGCGGGAAATTCAAGTTAGAGAAATTTCAAGAAGGTTGGATGTTTAAAAGTTTGAGCTGTCGGCATTAAATATGTGGTCACTTCAGGTAATTTTCGTATTTATTTTCATGATAATGTATATATTTTTTGTTATTAATGTATGAAGAACTTAATTATTTACTGTTAAATTATATAGATTGTTGAATTGTGATTAATATTTAGTTTACTTTTCTTTTAATATAAGATATAATTTGAAAATAATTTATAATTGTGATTATTGTACAGGGTACAGTGGTGTCTGAACATTGCCTATAGTGCAAATATTGAAGCCTCTATACAGGGTTGGCAAAAACCCGGGTTTTTCACAAAACCCAACCCAACTGGGTTTTTGGGTTTTTGGTTTTTTGATGGGTTGAATTTTTTTTTAGAAAGGTTCGATAATTATGTAGTGCCTAATATATCTATTATTTTATTAATTTATTTATCTAATCTACAATAGATATTAAAAAGACATCTTTATTTCACAGAAAGTTCAGATATGAGAGATAATAATGACATTAGAATTTTCTCCATTTTAATTTTAGATCTTTCCTTTATTTCTTAACAACAGATTTTAGCTTTATTTAGACCTAACTCACATTTAAATTTTTAAGATGCCAAACTCAAAGAGTTATAGAGGTGGAAGATCTAAAGCTAGCGAATGGGACGAGGCGACTTTATTAAGTGATCAACCTACTAGAGTACTATGCAATTATTGCAAAGAAAGTATCACTCGAAAAATTGAGAGAGTGAAACATCATCTAGTTCTAGAGAAATGCAGTAAAAGAAAAGTGGAATGTTTTGAAAATGAAGCAAGAGGTATGCCGAGACTCGAATTTGGAGCATCAGTTGAAACTGATTCACTTCCTCCAACTTTGGCTTCTGGCAAAGATGATCCAAAGATTTATGAGATATGTTCATATTTGTCCGGCCAGTTCCGGATCGTTGGAAATATATTTTTCAACGTTTGGCTTGGTATGGAGTAAAATGCGAAATAGGTTAGGGAAAGAAAAGGCAGAAATGTTGGTTCGAATATACCGCCACCTAAGGTCAAAAGATGCTGAACATACTGACTGATCAATAATCAATATTAGGTACCACTTAAATTATTTAAATTATAAAGCTGAAAAGAAACATGATTTATTTTTAGATATAGGTAGCCAATTAGAAGATAGATAAATTAGATACAGTATTAGATATAAGGTTCATAATGAAACATGTCAAATAAATAGTTTCTGGAAATTTTAGTTTATATTGGCCTTATCACATTAATTATAGTTTATAGTTGTTAATATATAAGGCTGCATAACCATATTATAAAAAATGCCAAGTTAAAAATAAGTTTGAGAAGTAAATTGATGTGGGTTTTTAGGTTGGGTTTTTGGTGGGTTTTTGGGTACCAACCCCGCCTCTATACGAGGTAAGGTCGAGTTGAAATTATTTACTAAAAGAACTTGAAATATTGAATTGTACGTGTATTTTTTGGAATTTGTCTATCATTGTTCCGATAGGCTTCAAATCTGGAATGTGGAACTGCACTTAGGTTCGGCTGGGGAACTGAATTTCTGGTAATTGGAACGGCCGTCTGCAGGAACTGAACGTGACGGTCAGAACGTTTTGTGGCCACAAAGCCTATCCTTGCCTATCCATCTAAATCACTTGCAACAGCGGGTCACGATTAACAGTTTGGGGCACCACTGCGACTGAGACAAGTGAAGTGATAGTTTACTTTAAGTAGGAACAGGACCTTTTGTTTGTACATATTTCAAGTGCATGGTTTCGGTGTTAATTTAAGTTTAGATTATAGTTTTTTTAAAATATATTTGACTTATTTGAATGTTTTCTTTTAATGAACCTTTAATGGGCCGATTGGAAAAATTGTTCTGTGAACACTACATTGCCTTGTGAACCCATAATAACGAAAGAAAAGGAGGACTAGTAACAATACAGCCTGGCGCCATCCCTTCATCAATCTCGGTTCCAGTAAGACGATCCTGTCTGAAAATACGAAGCGTCACTAAGAGCAACGAACGATGACTGAGGCCTAAGAGTGACTAAGACTAACAGGTACGCCTCAATGAAGAAGCGTTCGACAACAAGCTCCCATCAACCGCGCCCAGCAACAAGCTTCCCATGCTGTTGGCCTCTAATTGAGACACCGGATAACCCTTCGGGCTTAACCTTGAGAACATTTCTCGCTCCGATGTCTCACGCGAACCTTCCCATGCCCCTGTCGCACGATTAACTCGCGGTCCTCCAGTATATACGGAGGAACCCGAAGCTTGGGAGAGGAGATCGAAACTGGGTTGCGTCTTGGAGGGATCTCCAGGCTGTACGGGAAATTCAGTTCGATAGGTTAAATTTCGTATCGGTTTTAAGGTCTTGTACAGTATAAGGAAATTCGGGCTTGGAGTTTGACTGTAGGATATACAGTAAACTCTAGTAATAATTAACTTATATTTTTATTATCTTAGAACTAGAAGTTAAGAACTACTATTTTATTCTTTATACGGTTATTCTACTACTAAACATTTTTGTGAAGAATCCAACTCTTAACTTTTTGTGAAGACAAATTTGATTCCTTATATTTGATTGACAATTAATTTGATTAAAGGAATAACTGCCGACGAGTTTCTTTGACCGGAACCTACAAGAACTCTTAAACAAAAAATCATTCGGCGTACTCTGCGGTAACGTTGGGATGAGACGTTGAGACAGTCCTTCCGATCCAGGAGTACCATATCATATCCTCTTCGAGAATTCATTCGGTTAACCAAGGGTGTATGATTATATATATATATATATACAGGGCGTCCCAAAAAAATGTATACACACTTTAACAGCTGATAGCTCAATTGATGTTTCTTTCTTTCCAAGTTAAACCCATTAGAATTAATAATGGCAGTCAGACTAAGCTTTGAACAAAGGAAATTCATTCTAAAATGCTACTGGAAGTGTGAAAACGCAGTTGAAGTGCAAAGACAGTTTAGGAGGGAGTTTCAAACAGATCCACCAACGCGACTTACCATCACTCGAATTAGAGATAAGTTTGAAGCCGATGGAACTGTTCAGAATGTCCACAAGAAGCGTTCCGGAAGACCACGGACATCGACAAGCCCCACAAAGCAAGAAAGAGTACTGGAAACGTATCACCAAAGTCCAAGAAAATCTGTGCGGCAAGCGAGTCGTGAGGTAGGAATTTCAGAATCGTCTGTCCAACGCATTTTGAAGCGCTGTCAATGGAAAAGCTACATTCCAAGATTAGTCCATGCTATTAATGAAGATGATCCGGACCGAAGAGTGGAGTATTGCGAGTGGTACTTGGCACGATGTGGATGTGGATTGGACGAAGGGGTTTCGTAGAATACCCTCCGCGTTCACCAGACCTCACACCACTAGACTTTTTTTTATGGGGATACTTAAAAGGCAAAGTCTACGCTATAAAACCTGCAACAGTCGCTGAATTGAGAGCAGCCATTGAACGAGAATGCACACAAATACCAAACGAAATGTTTCGTGATGTTTGCGATTCCATTGCTTCGCGTTATCAGCAGTGCCTGGACCAGAACGGACGTCAGTTTGAAAACAGGCGTTGACAAAACAATTAAATAATGTCTGTAGATTCTATTACATTTTGAAAATGAAATGTATTTTAATAAACACTGCCTTTATAAGTATTTAAAGTGTGTATACATTTTTTTGGGACGCCCTATATATATATATATATATATATATATATATATATATATATATATATATATATATATATATATATAGGGTGATCCAGAGAAATGGGACCCAAAAGAAACCCCTGTAACTCTTAAAGTATAAGTCCTTTTATAAAATTATACGCATCATTCGAAAGAGGATAGTTATAAGTTTGTACAGGATTGTATAGGTTTTGACAATACAATACAATACAAGACAAGATAAGATACAAAACAAAATAAAAGTGTTAGTTACTACTTGACGAGGAAGTAGATTTAGGGGTACGCGTAACTAAAGATTTAAAGGTTAGGAACCAGTGCCTGGAGTCTTGCGCAAAAGCTAATAGGATGTTAGGCTTCATAGCGCGTAATTTCGAATTTAAATCGAAGGATATTATATTGCCCCTTTACAAGTCCCTAGTCAGGCCTCATTTGGAATATGCCGTTCAGTTTTGGTGCCCGTACTTGCGTGAGGATATTGATAGGTTAGAAAGGGTTCAGCGTCGTGCCACGAAACTTATTCCGGCATTGCGCAATAAGCCTTATGAAGATAGGATTAAAGTGTTAGACTTGTATTCACTCGAAACTAGGAGATTAAGGGGGAGCTTATTGAAGTTTTCAAAATCGTTAATAACATCGATAACGTAAATTTTGACAAATTGTTCACTTTCGATAATAGTAATACTCGCAATAACGGATTCAAGTTGCGTGGCAGACGTTTCATTACTAATATCGCTAAAAACTTCTTTACGTTTAAAGTAATTGATAAATGGAATAATCTTCCCGCGTCAGTCGTTCATTCTACCAGCGTTAATGTGTTTAAGAACCGTCTTGACAGACATTTTAAAAATATTAACGTTGTTTAAAATTAAAAAAGAAAGTTAACAACAGGAGCTCTGGTGGTGGTGCTCGAGGATGAGTCTGTTGACGATGAATGCCAGCTTGTGACATGCCAGCGTGATGCCAGCAATAAAAAAAAAAAAAAAAAAAAAAAAAATTAGACTAACACGAATGTAGATGTAGCTCATAGCGTAAACTAACCCACTTTTGTTTAACTTTACCTACTTTTTTTTTTTTTCTTATCCTCCTTACTTTGCATGTCTCTAACTCTTTTCTTGCATGTTTGTAGTTTGCATGGTATGACAGTGAGTTAAGACTGTGTTTGCATGGTTTGTAAGCGTTCTTATTTTACTTCTTTTCATCTTTCACCCCTCTCCTATATTCTCCGACTATTTTTCTGACTTGTCGGCAGTGGCCGGCGGATGATGATGGTGAGACTTTTTCCCTCTTTTTCTGAATGAATGTTAACCCACGAATGATAGGTGTTGCTCCTTACTTAACCCCTTATTCTCCTCTCTTCTCTTAACCCCCTACTCTCTCCTTTCTCTCGGGCTAGCCTTAGAGTGGATCTTAGGGTCTTTGTTAGCCTTAGCTTCTGTAGATCTGTAGATAAGTTTGTACAGGATTGTATAGGTTTTGACAATACAATACAATACAAGACAAGATAAGATACAAAACAAAATAAAAGTGTTAGTTAAAACTAACCCTTCAAGATGACTGCATGGACTGTGGAACAGCTGCGTTTCATAACTGAGCAATATTATGAGCATGGAAGAAGTGTAGTTTCAGCTCAAAGATCTTTCAAGACAAATTTTCAGATGTCAAAATCACCTTCTAAGAGCTGAAACTACACTTCTTCCATGCTCATAATATTGCTCAGTTATGAAACGCAGCTGTTCCACAGTCCATGCAGTCATCTTGAAGGGTTATTTTTAACTAACACTTTTATTTTGTTTTGTATCTTATCTTGTCTTGTATTGTCAAAACCTATACAATCCTGTACAAACTTATAACTATCCTCTTTCGAATGATGCGTATGATTTTATAAAAGGACTTATACTTTAAGAGTTACAGGGGTTTCTTTTGGGTCCCATTTCTCTGGATCACCCTTTTTATATATATATATATATATATATATATATATATAGTATAGTTTATATATATAGTATAGTTTTTGCTTCCGCCCGAATTGTTCATTCTGACGAAGGTCAAACTTACCACTCCACCTTAGACCTACAGTTTAACGTGGAACCTGAACCACGCCCCACCAGCAGCTCAGTGTCTTAACCACTAGGCTACCCAGGGTACTCATTTGTTTACCAACCAATTTCTTTATTGTGGAAAGATGAACAGTTGGATTTTGCTGCGCGCCGCCTGCCGTCACTGGGTGTCGATCCCGGGGCCGATGAATTCGTAGTCAGTGACGCTAACCACTACACCACCGAGCCGCATATATATATATATATATATATAATGGTATATAAAATTTAGTGGTGGACCGGATGTCAGTTTTTCAACATCTGCGGATGCGGATTTTTTATTTCAATATCTGCGGATGCGGATATTTAGTTAATCTATCAATATAATATAGAATTATGAATATATGACATAATTTTTCAAATTTCGTGATATTACTATTATGGCAGGCAATGCATAAGAATTAAAATTAATATTAATGTTTTCATTATGATAAATATAACTTTCTCAAGAGTTTCGGCCACAGTGGAGTACGCACAGCGGCACAGGCAGTGTTTGTTGATTTAATGGTATTTATATTTTGAGGTTTATGTATTTGTTTGTTCATTAATAATTAATACTTTACATAAAATGTGCATGACTGGGCCTTATAAGCTAATTTAATTGTAAATTGCATAATTTATTAGAGGTAATATCCGCATAACATCCGCAGTCAGAAGTGCGGATGCGGATGTTAAAAATGATGCGGATATCCGGTCCACCACTAAATTATATATACTGTATATATATATATAATGAATTTCACAATTAAACATGTGAAATGAATGAATGATGGAAACCCACAAGGAAAAAGAAAAATGATTCCAAAGCCTTTCGTGTTTTTAGAAGTCCACCTCGTCAAGGAATGAAGGGAGAAGGCGAGATGACGAAAATATATACATATGTACAACGGGACAGAAAAATAAAAAGATTAGCACATGATTAACAAGAGTTAATTAAAGGCAAAAGGTATTTTAACAGAATATTGTCAATTTTATACATTCCCACAGTTATTGAAATTATTTTTAAAATGGATAAATGCACATTTTAGTCCGGTTCACTCTGTCAATGAAAACACTTTCGTTCAAAATTTATGAAGATTAGCAAACTAGTGCATTTTTGGAAAGTTTATGGCATCAGGAATCTGAAAATCAATGTTTACATTCGCGCAGATGCCTGCATAGCCGCCATTTTGGATTTTCAAAATGGCCGCCATAAAATAAGAATTTCCGAATATCTCAGCTTGTAATTGACGGTACTAGGGCAATTGCGTCCTGGTCAAATGCGTCCCGGACAAATGCGTCCCAGTCATTGGCGTCCCTGGACAATTGCGTCCCGGACAATTGCGCACTTCTCCAACTACTATATGAAGTTTATTTATTAGAGAAGTGAATAGAAAGTTAGTATCGGAATTTCAAATATACTTTTCATTTTAACCTATTAAACTTGTTATATGTTCATAAGTTCTGTTCGAAACTGTTCTCTAAAACTTTATCCATCATCAGCAACATCATTGTCAAATTTTATGGGTTACGTCCACTTAAGATAAAGTTAGTTTCGTTAGTTTTAACGAAAATATCACAACTTAACCTAACCAATCGTCAAGGGCATACAGTTGACCTAACTGGGCATTCAATTAATCTAACCGGGCATTATATCCCATACAAAATTACAATAACAAACATACTCGTCCCTCGTCATTGGCGTCCCTGGACAATTGCGTAGGTGAAGTCACAATGAACTTTCTATTCACTTCTCTAATAAATAAACTTCATATAGTAGTTGGGGAAGTGCGCAATTGTCCGGGACGCAATTGTCCGGGACGAAATAAAACCGGACGCAATTGTCCAGGGACGCCAATGACCGGGACGCATTTGTCCGGGACGCACTTGACCAGGACGCAATTGTCCTGTCACCGTAATTGACATAGAAACTTCATTCTAAATGCTAATCCTATGTTTCCAGGCTCAAGGAATCCAAAGCTTATGTCAAATTAGTGATTATGAACACCAAAAACCAAGAAAAGAAGTAGTTTGTGAAATTATGTTTGTATTTTCATGAAAAAATACACACTCAAATTGTTGGTAGTGACAACAGCATACGTATAGACGTATTTCCTATCTCAGTTTGACACATCATTACACATCATCATCACTCTCAGTGTCATATTCAACATTACAGTCTGCATCGTTTTCGCATTCTGTGCCGCACAAGCATAGCTCTGTGCAAGGCAAGTTATTCCTTCTGCATGAACATCTCTGTGTAGAACAGTTGGTTTTGCAGTGGCATCTGACCAACTCGATGATGGCTTGCGGGGCAGGAGGAACCTTTGTGGTGACTGGCAGTATTTGGCCACTTTTGTCCTGATAGTAACCAAATTTCAGGGGGTCAAAAGGCTGTTGCTGCATAACATTGGCTTGGCACCATACTCGGCTTTGTAACCGCACACGCTGGATGTGTTCCTCAAGTGCACCGAGTGTAGGAGGTAAGTTGTTGCTTTCAGCTAGGTGTTTACAAAACAGATACCATCTTAGATCAGGGATACTTGCAATGTGAATACCCTTGGGACAGTAGCTTGAGCACACAAATTTGGCCAATACGTCTTTCACCTCCTGTGTTAGGTCACCTTTCTCCGGTAGTTTCATCAGTGCTCTGACTAAGTGCATGTCAGCTTTCATATACTGCTGAAACCATTTTGTTTTGCCTATTCCTGAGAATTTTCCAACATTGTCTGCTCCAGTGAATGCGTGGAATACAGGTAAAGCTTGCGCCTTTTCTTTGCCCAAAGCTCTCCAGATTGGCTCTATTTCGACTGTACCTGATACCATCAAAATAGATGTCTTTTTGCAGAGCTTGTCATAGTGTGCCACAGCCAGAACCAAGACGTCAGTATCAGGAGTGAAGAATACTAGCTGTGCATCAGGACACCGCTGTGATGCCTCCGCTGCCAGGCAGATCATCAATGTGTCAGCCTCCTCGTGATTGTTGTCTTCAAAGTGCATGTTTCTGTTGCTTCTGGTGTGACCTGATGCTGATGTGATGACTAACTGAGGTGAGTTTTTGTTGTAATCAAGGGTTGCTTTGGCGAGATAGTCTGTCAAATCTGCTTTCGTTTTTTCGTGCGATAGAAACCGTGCCAGTAGGATGTGTTTGATGTTCGTATCATCTGCAACCTGATACTGTATAGGAGCTTTTCCTTGTCGTCGTCTCTCTAGTTTCCTCCTTTAGTGAGTCAGGTTTGTATGTATCGAAGACCAGGATGACCTCACTGAACCCTGCTGTCAAGCTCACGAGCCTGTCATTGAAACACTGGGCTAGATCTTTGACTGTGCTGATTGTCCCTGATTTCTTTGTCATCTTCTGGACAAGCACCATTCCATCAACAATGGCGATCTTTTGATTTGATGACGACGATGGAGATGATGATACAGGACCTCTGTCATCATCCTGCTCTTTGGCCGCTAGAGCTTCTGTCTGTTCCTGGGTTTCATCTGTTTTTGCCAGCTTCTCAAGGCTGTGTATCAGCTTGGACTTGTCAGTGCATGGCAGCATTGAGCCGTCTGGTGCAAATAGTGCTCTCGGAGTCAATGTGAACTCATAGTTGCCAACTGCATTCTTCTGATCGATGTCCCTGCTCGACCTGGTGAGAACCATCAGCCGACCATAGAGATCTTTGGTCTCTTTTAGGTCAACTGTCTGGTCACGGAACTTGAAAGTTTGTTTCTTGCTGCCAGACATGTACATCTTGTTGTTCTGCTTTTTGACTGGTGCCCAGAGACTAACATCTCCATTGATACGTTCAGTGACATAATCTTCATAAAGCTTCTGTCCGATGTCATCAATGTTCAAGATTTGTGGAACATACTCTTGTCGTACATATGCATGTGTGATGAAATTGTATAGCTGATCACCTTCAACAGCAAAGGGATTCCCGTGGCTCAGTATTGCAGCCTTGATTTTGTCAACAGCTTCATGTTCTTTCCTGACAGCACTGGGTCGTACATCATGGTGTTCCTCTGGCTTGTTTACTTGAAGCCCGAACTGTCCTTTAAACTCTGTTGAGAGGCACGACATCTCTGGAGAAGCCAAGAAGAACCGCTGCCTAGCATTCGCATTATTGGAAATGCCAATTAGGCCAGAATGAACCTTCATCATCTTGTTGAGATGTTCGCAGGCATGGTCTGCACCTATTGAGACGAACGGAATCTCACTCTTGGTGACAGATATGTTTCCATCTTGAAGTTCTCGCCATGTTGCTGGATGGCTTGTCTTCATTTCGTGCATGTCGGCGATGTACCTTGGCCAGAGGCGTTTGTATTTTATTCGATCCATTGCGAAAAACAGCTTGCTGAGTGCTTCTCCAGCCTCCAGATGGAGAACGAGATCAGCATTTCTGGATGCTTCAACAAAGAACAAGATGGTTTCAACCCGGTGGAGGTAATTCATCAATGACTTGAACATAGCGTTAGATGATTTCTGAGCTTCCCACTTCTTCAGCTGTTGAATGACATCTTCGTTGGTCAAGACTTGAAGCAGGTGAGTGTTAGCAATTCTGATGCATTCTGCTCCATCACTTGTCCCAGAAGCTGTGTTTGTGCAGGCTTCCTGCAATTCATTTGCTGGTTTCGAGCAGATTTCTTTTAGTTGTGGCATCTCTGTGAAGAACTGTTCTAGAGCAAGTTCATACAGAGCCATGTAAGTGTGGATGTGTGCACGGAGTGCTCTCTTGTAGTGGCCGCACTTGAGGATCTGTCTCGTTGTAGCAGGCCCATATACATCTGCCTCAATCCATGCATCATCTATGCCAGAATTTTCTATTGAGGCTCCGAGTGCCCTCAGTGCAGCCATCACAGCATGCAGCTCCCCAAGTCTCGGAACAACTTCTCTTTTCAAGTTAGGTCTTGCATCTAGCAACTGTACTGCCTTCTCGTACAGGGCCATGTCAAAGGTTATGACAGTTGGGTGGTTTTCACCAACTGCCAAGCTCTTCAACTGAGACGCTTGCAACATCACAGTCAGCATGGTAGACCACTCATGTGCGACCTCTGGAAGTAGAGGCAAGGCACCGACTTGAGTCAGTGACTGACTAGATGACACAAGTGATTTGTAGCCTGCCCAGCCTGGGATACTGCTTTGTGATTCACTGTCGGTTGATCTAGACAAAGCAGATGCAATCATCCAACCAAGATTGGTTAGTTCATAGGATTCAGCAACACCTGTGGAACACGCCTTGAATTCCTTTGCTCTCTTGACTGGCCCAGGTTTTGGTTTACTGCAAGGCTCGATGGGTACATGATAAGGGACAACCGACAGGTTTTTTGCCTCACTAACTTCCAAATTGGGTGCGATTGATTCTCCAGGCGCATCTGCCTTCTGATACACTGCGGTGATTGTGCCATGTGTGGTGCCTTTGCCATCTACAGTGTCCTCTGCAAAATCTGTATTATCAACAGCGAAGAAGACAAATGTACCTTTCTTGAGGAAAGGTGGTACATACAATCCATCAAATTGTTTTGTGTTTTCCACAACAGCATTGGCAATTGCTGTTTCTAGGAGCAAGGCACGGCTGTGTGATACGCAGTAGTTCTGTACATGGAGGAGGTCCATCAGCGCCTTGTTCCTGGTGTCATGATGTACAGTGAGTGCCAACCCTACAACCTGTGGGTTTTCTCGTGTGTGTGGTGTCCGAAATGTGTCAGTGGCTTTCTTGGGCACGTGGTGCACTTGTCTCCTGGTCTTGAAAGCATACATGATATTCTGACTTATGGTCAATGCTGACCTGTCAACTGTCCTGCTCCTCATCTCCGTTTGCAGCTCCTCCTCAGATCCCACCAAAATCCACCGTATAAGGCTGTACAGCTCGGTCGGGACATCCTCTCTTGTGCTGGATACTGTAATTGTGTGTTTCCTTCTCCTCAGCGAAATTGGCAATGCTGTTGCGTATTAGCTTAGCTGTCTTGTATATCATCATTGTCTTGTCCATTTCACTTGTGGCATCTTGCATCAAGGAAGTGTAGACCATATCTTCTTCGCAGGCTTCAGGACAGTAAAGAACAGATGGTTTTCTTCTGTCTTTCTGCCTCACTGACTTCACACTTGGTAACTCTGCAAGAATTTTGTCCTTTAGCCACTGTCGTGTCAGTGTCGGAGTGTGCTTCTGTGCCTCATCACTACCACCAAGCATAGATATGTAGGTTTTTTCGATGGCATCCATGGGTAGATGAGCCTTATTTTGGGTTTGATATTCAATGAGATTGATCAGCTCAATCAAGCATGGTACTTGCATTGGTAGGTCTGTCTTTGTAGACTTGGCCCGGTTGCTGGCATCATCCCTCAGGACATGGAACACATATCGTGTCCAGCATGGTTTGTGGTATCTTACATCTATCGCATGGGCATCACTTGGTGAGAGTGCATTGCTTAGTCTTGTCATCAATACTGGATCTTGGGAAATATCCACAGCTCGTCTAAGTGCCTTCCCCGCGTTTTCAGTTCGTACGGTGAAGAGACGCTGGTCATCATCTTCTTGACATAAGAAGCAGTGATCCCTTGTCAACGGTTCTGTCGCAGATCTAGTGAAAGGTGCTGAGGTGCCTGGGGTTGCTGATTGCTCCATTTCAGAGCTTGTTCTTTTATGCCCACGTTTTTTCACAGCATAGGTTCCTGTAGACATGGCATGCTGCAAGCGGTCTCTCGCTCGCTGTATGGATATTTGATTTGTGGCATCAGAATAACAACTGCGATGCCACATGGGTTTCCTTTCAATCAATATTTCTTTGGTAAAGTCTTTGAGGCGTCTTTGGATGTCAACATATTTTCCATCCTGTAAGCTGGCTCTTTCTTCCACTACATCGAGTAGTTTCTGGTATGATTCTGTTCTGGGATATTGAACAAGTGTTCCTTTGCTGGCAGTGGACTCCTGACAAAGAATGCACTGCTTCCAGTCTACTGTGTCCATGGACGACTTGACCGAACTCAACTTGCTGGTTCCCGGGTCTTCACTCATGATGACTCAGGCACTGAAAAGAAAGAGAGCCACCACTATATTAACCAACACCAAGATAATTGTGTACTAGTTGTGTTAACAAATTTTTACAGTATAAAATTAAATATTGCAACACTACTGCAAAAATACTGCAAAATTATTGAAGTATCAGGATTTATAAACACTGTTGCAACTGCCGCAAAAATGGCCGCCAAGCAGGTATCTGCGCAAATGTAAACATTACTTTTCATATTCCTGATGCCATAAGCTCAAAAATGTACTGGTTTGCTAATCTCCATAAAATTTGAACAAAAATACATAGTGAACCTGACTATTTTAGAATATTCCTTTCAGTTATATATTTGTTTTTAACGAGCGCTTCAGAACTATCCCGCTTGATACTATGATTACATCTATATCTGGTTAAGCAATGCATTAGAGTTATTTGCTGTTTTACCCGTTTGGCCTATATATACTGAGTTACATTGTATACATCCGATCGAACACACAGCCAACCGCATTATCCGGGCTATTCTTTATTAGGCGTGATTTAACAGTATTATTATACTTAAAGATTACGTTCATACCAATTGCTTTAAGTAAAGACGGAAGATATTGAAAATTAACATGGTAAGGTAAGCTAGCGATATTTTTACGCTCAAATTCCTTTGCTATTATAATGCCTATTCTTGGCTTTCCTAAGGCAGTTATCTAGAAATGAAACAGGATAACATAATTTAGTACCAATATTCATGATATTGCTTAACCCTTTGAGTACTGACGGTACAAATTGCTAACGTTTCAAATACACACATTCATAACTTACCCCTACAAAAAATAAATTCAGGGCTTAAAGGGTTAACTCGGAATCTAAAAATTCAGGACTGACAACTCTCAATGCTCTCCGAATTTTTTAGATCCAGAAAAGATAAGCTTCCATAATTTTCTTTTTCAACCGTATCATAGTATCAAGTGGGATACAGTAGTTCTAAAGCGCTCGTTAAAAATACAGCTATAATTGAAAGGAATATTCTAGAATGTGCATTTGTCCATTTTAAAAATAATTTCAATAACAGCGTGGGAATGTATAAAATTGACAATATTCTGGTAAAGTATCTTTTTCCTTCAATTACGTAACTCTTGTTAATACATGTGCTAATCTTTTTATTTTTCTGTCCCGTTGTACATATGTATATATTTTCATCTCGCTTGCTCCCTTCATTTCCTGACGAGGTGTACTTCTGAATACACGAAAGGCCTTGGAATCATTTTTCTTTTTTCTTGTGGGTTTGCATTTTATATATATATATATATATATATATATATATATATTTCCACGTGGAAAATATATTTAACATCTGTAAAAATGATACCCTTAAACCATATTTGAAAGTCTTTAACCTTGACGAAATTATTAATTAAACTTCATACACACGAATGTTGATTGAAGTCGAGAACTACTCGAGATGAGAGCAAACTGCATTCTTTTAACCTCGCGAGAGAAGAAAAAAAATGAACGCAATTTAAAGGAGAATCTTGCTCATACCCGGATCTGGGCATTGAGTCTTTATAAACGATTTTACACACACACACACACACAACACACACACACACACACGTTAAAACTGTTAATTCCAAATCGGGCGTTTGTGGAGAAAACAAGCGGGCACTGACCGGCCGATTCGACTTCTCGAAACGAACTCTTCCACGTGGAAAATGAAAGCAAAAAAGATATTTCCTGGAAAAACAAGTCTGGGCGCAGCGCGCGCGCGCACACACACACACACACACACACACACACACACACACACACTTGACCTCAACTCGGCCATCATCAGGATGATGATCGACTGAGACCCGAAAACGGAATTCGTGGAAATGAGGAGCGGCTTGAGGGGGGGGAGGCGGAGAATTAAAGTAACGTCGAAAGGTAAAATAAGTGAATTAATGAAGCTGGAAGAAAGGCTTTTTAACTCGCTATAATACCAACCTTTAAATCGAATGCAAAGATTTAATTCTTTAATTTTAATAAATGGGCACCATTTGAATGTCCTTGTAATGTGTATGTATGTAATATATATATATGTGGAATAACGTATGAGTACGTGTTTTTTGTATAATACAAAATTACTCGTATCAGGATTCGAACCAGAGACCTCTTCAGTAGGAGTCGTGAGTGCTACTATCACACTACTGCGACGTAGTATATATAATACAACTCAGAATGGTCCCCTGAAAAACTTTTATGTTACACAGACCGTGCGTGGAACAAGGAACTCGTCCAGGAAAATTAAATCGACTATAGTCCGAAGAAGTAATGGTAAATGACAAACCCTAGTTTTTCTCCTTTTCATGATGTTAGCCCGACCCATTGCCCACGTCGGGTTTCTATTATGAAAAAGAAAAACTAGTGTTTGTCATTTACCATTACTTATTCGGACTATAGTGGATTTAATTTTCCTAGAAGAGTTCCTTGTTCAGTGCAAGGTCTGTGTGTAACACACACACACACACACACAACATATATATATATATATATATATATATATATATATATATATATATATATATATATATAAACGCTCTGAGGGGCTCCAGGTAAGTCGGGGCACAATAATTATCTGGAGCCTGATGTACACAATTTCAATATTCAACTTCAGCTTTTCAGTATTTTCTTAATTTAAACCTTTGACTTCAGATAATGCTCAATTTTTACTGTCCTTCTGAATGGTGGCGACAAACTATTTTGGTCAAAATACATATAACAGTTTTCATGCTGTAGCCAATGACCATTATAAGTTGCAGTTCAAATAGCAGAGCGAAGAATATAACGATTGACGTTGAAAATGTTTGAGTGACAAATAATTTTTAGACGAGTTTGTGCATAGAATTTTCAAAGTATTTACAAGTACCAAACAAAAGGCTTAGAATCCGTCTTATTTCAACAATCAAAATAATATAATTCACTTCAAAGAAATATTTATTTTACATGCAAGAAAATCGGGTTTAAGAAGACTATTTACTGAAGTTTGTTTAAAGGTCAAATAGTCAAAATTTATATGCGAAAATTTATAAAGATATTCAAGCAAAGTTACAATAATTAGAAGTTGTTAGCTAACGATTATAATTACTAAGGGGCGTGTCTTCAACCAAAAATGCTGTCGAGATACATCGCAAAGAAATTGTACACACTGAGTGGGATACGTCAAGGGTATTGTCGACCAGCGAAGTTAAGCGACATTGGGTTTGAGTAATAGTTGGATGGGGGACCGTCCTCCGCATTCAGATGATGTAGCGACCCGTGGTTTGGATCCTTTCCGGCATGGGACCTTAGATGTTGCGAAAGGGGTAAAACAACCCAAGTGAAAAAAAAATGAGGAGCTAATTAATAATAATTATTCAGTAAAAACACGTTAGATAAAAATATAAATCACATCCATGAAGATTTACACAATGTTAACATTAACGTTTAATTTTGTATTTTTAGCGACAAGTAGTTTATGAAAATGAAATGAAAAGGTTTATTGGCAGACTATAGTCCATATGACAAATATTATTAATACAATGACAGTTCACATACTAAGGATAAAAATATTTACAATTGATTAGAAATAATACAGTAATGTCGAAGTTAAGTGGAGCTACAGACAGACGTTTTCGTACCAAGACGTCCATAGCTTAGCGCAGTAGTACTCATTGGGCGGCTCGCGAGCCAAATATATATAGCGCATTTGGCTCGCGAGCCGCGCAATGAGTACTGCTGGCTTAAAGGATAAACGGCAGGACTCATGGATAGCTTGGATAATCGGGTTGGTTGATTTTTTAATTCTTTGCATCATACCGTATTGAGCACGTCTTGTTACCTCCGGGAAGCTCGGGACATTGCGGGTAGCAAACATTTGCGAAGCTGAGCATCTCGGGGGGTAATTTATGTAAGTCTAAAAGACCTGTTGTACAGCAAATTTAGAGTTCTGCCAAAACCTTTTTTTATAATTCACCCAGAGTTGCTATCCGTATATATTACTGCAGAAAGTACGAAAGTGAGTGTCTTTAGCTTCACTTGTACAGAACCGAAAGTTCCTTATGGTCATATTCACTTTCGCACAAAGGCTTCGAGATTGTTTTCTTATATCCGAGTCATCACTCAAGAAGCTGGTAATAGTTTGACCCAAATACTTAAACTCTTGTACTTCCTCAATGACTTTACCTTACATTTTAAACCTAATGTCAGCTGGCTGATTATAGCTTTTAGGATGAAATTGTATAACCTTAGTTTTTGTAACATTAAAAAGAATATGTTTCTGCGAATACACTTCGCAGACTTTTAGTAGCCGATCCAAACCTTTAACAGAGACACTTATTAACACCATATCCTTGTGTTATCTATACAACATCCCACTGTTGCCTCATTAAGTGAAACAATTAATCCGTCAACATACACATTAAACAGCATAGGGGAGAGCAAGGAAGGAGTCTTGTCTCACCCCGCAAGAGGAGCAAAAACATTCGGATAGTACATTGCCCCACCTAATGGTAAAAGATTGGTGGGAATACCAAAATTTCAATAAATTTAATATGTACATGGGACAGGGTTGGCAAAACCCCGGTTTTTTCACAAAAAACCCAACCCAATTGGGTTTTTGCTGGTTGAAATTTTTTTTAGAAAGGTTCGATAATTATGTAGTGCCTAATATATCTATTATTTTATTAATTTATTTATCTAATGGGAAGCATGACACATTTTCAGGCAAAAAATCTTTGAGATTCATTTCTATTTCTACGAAGGAAAATAAGAAATATAAATAGAATTAGTAGAAAATATAATAAAGCTGCATTTAGTTCATTCTGTCATTACAAATGAAAATTGAAATAATCTTTGAAATAGAAAAGGAAGGGGTAAACAATACGGTAAACAGAGCATGTTGAAATACCAATAATAATTAATTTCTATTACTACGAATTAGAAATGTACAATGTACAAATTAAACACTGATCTCCATGATCTCCACCTCTACACTGATCTCTACGGAGATGAAGTTGTTACAAACCAGACTGTTTGCAAGTGGTTTGGAAGGTTTTGAGAAGGAAATGAGTCTTTGGAAGATGATGAAAAAAGTGGTCGTCCGTCCGTCGTGTTTGTAACAACTTCATCTCCGTAGACAGCTGCAAGCATTCCGTGCGTTTCTGTAGCCGTCTTACCAAATTTAAAACAAAATTTGATGTTTGCACGATGCTCAAATTTCGACATTTTCTGCAAAATCGCCAGACGCCACAAAAACGCCCTCACGCAAAGCAATGACACCGCGCACTGGTGCGTAGTTGAATGGTTTGTTGGCATCTGGCAAGTGGCCAAGGTGACGTCATCAGCCATACACACTGACATCATTTAGTGACACGCGTTCATTAGTCGCGGGACTATTTACCGAACTTTTTGATCACACCTCGTATATGAATGTAGTGGTAAAAGTATTTTAGACTATCCATTATGACGAGATTTACATTCTCAGCCGCAGGGTACGTGTACTCGGTATGATGCAGCATGACATAATACCGCCTGTCACACCACTCATCAAGACTCACTACCCATACCCGTTGCTTCTCTTCTGCACGCGTTGTTTCTTTCACTTCACGGTATATGTACGCTTTTATAGTTTAGCCCTACAACGTAATCCATTACATCGTTTGTGCCGCGAAATCCGGCAATTCTCTCGCCAGAATATCTATAGAGTATTTGAACATATTGTTCCTCAAGCTTCGCACGGTTCAATGTAGCCTTAAAACTCTCAAAGGAGGGAGGGCTAGGCCGTCTTTCAGTATTCACCACATCTTCCGACTTTACTGAATACCACTTCATTAACGTCGAACACGCAATATGAAAGGTCGCCATCACTATTTTTCACATGATTCTTTGATCTTACAGTGGGCGGAGCTTAGGACTTTTTTCTGTACACACACGCACACACACACACACACACACAGGAGAAAATGAAACTCTACTTGAAACATTTACATATTCAAATATGCGTAATAAATAAACATCGTTACCAATAGACATATATATAACATTCAAGTACTATGGTATCCAAAGGGTACGGTATCATAAGTACCCGTTACCAGGCACCTGGTAACGTTTCCTGTAGGTGTTACGACACACCTTTGTGCCCCTAAGTTTCTGTGCCCAAAAATTGTGGGTCCCTACAGTCAGTTGGGGTAGTTGGTCACCCTCATCTTCTAAGCACACTAGCTCCTTCAACGAGTCAAATTTAACGACCCGTCGGTTCGCCAGGTTAAGCGTGATGCCCTTCGCCTTTACGATATATTTCAGCTCTTCCCCCACCCTCACCCGTACCCCATACATTTTTGGCCCTTCTCACCTCCCATATCTTAAGTATTCTGTAACCATGGCGGACGGCTAGGGACAGCTCAGGACTTGTATATACACCTCTGATCTTCTATCGGTTGGTTGTGTGATTACAGGACCTATTGTTCTCCTCTGCGCACTTCACACACAGGGGAAACATGAGCTTGTGATCTATAACGACTGGTAAGATCGGCATTCATAAATCGCGAGGGGGGAGCACGTCTCCGAAAGAAAGACCGAAATAGTACTTGTTCAAATTTATTGAGAACACCTCGATGGTGGGCAGGTCAGGTCCCACCAGTTTTTCAGGTGCACCTACGGGGTACGGATTGTTCTTCATTACGTAGGGATATAAAGAAAGAAGTAGTAATGGAGTTTCACGCCCTCCGTAGGCGGAAAGTATAGCTTGAATGGGTTTGTACGCCCTCCGAACAAGCTATCACCTCATTTGAGAGGATCCAGCAACATTGAACACTTGATTGTGTTTATTTCTTCTTGGTACTGTCCATCTCTTTCAATCCGTGCATCGTACTCATGCTCCCACAAGGTCTTGAACTGGGTGCCTATAAGCTGATCTCGGGTGCGAGTCCATGCAAGACTGTCGGTAGGAGATCTACCGTGGATATCTCATACGATTCCACACTCAGGACGTGGGCATCCATGCCACCAGCAACCGTTAAAGGAGTACACAGTTTTCTCACCAGTCGCACGGTCTTCGCTTAGACCATCAACCCAAAAAACACGACCATTGACCTTAATGGGTACTTCTCTTGTGTTGCGGGCGTGTTTTATGTATACTCCGGTCTGCTGCTGTATGTGTATGAGCCAGTAAATAACCTTGTGTCCATAACTGCGAGGGTTGTTTCTGTGAATGACGGCTAAGGTGTCTTAGACATGAAATTATTCTTGAACACAGTAAAGCATAATGATGCGATTGTGGACTAGTTAGAGGAATGGCTTCGTGCTAGGAGACAGAGGGTCGTTGTTAATGGTAGTGAATCGGGGTGGTTGGATGTTGGTAGCAGTGTCTCACAGGGTTCAGTGTTAGGCCCATTGCTATTCGTAATTTACATTAACGACATGGATGTAGGATTGATAGTAACGTGTCAAAATTCGCGGACGATACTAAAATAGGCGGTAAGGTTGTTAACGAGGACGATAGAAATAGGCTCCAAGACGATGTAAATAGGATTATGGAGTGGACGGATAAGTGGCAGATGCAATTTAACGTTGACAAATGTAAAGGTTTGCATATAGGTTCTTGTAACAATAATTACACGTACACGATGGATTTTAGAGAGTTAGCGAGCGATGACGAGGAAGTAGATTTAGGCGTACGCGTATCTAAGGATTTAAGAGTTAGGAACCAGTGCCTGGAGTCTTGCGCAAAAGCTAATAGGATGTTAGGCTTCATAGCGCGTAATTTCGAATTTAAATCGAAGAATATTATACTGCTCCTTTACAAATTCCAAGTCAGGCCTCATTTAGAATATGCCGTTCAGTTTTGGTGCCCGTATTTGCGTGAGGATATTGCTAGGTTAGAAAGGGTTCAGCGTCGTGCCACGAAACTAATTCCGTCATTGCGCAACAAGCCTTATGAATATAGGATTAAAGAGTTAGACTTGCATTCACTCGAAACTAGGAGATTAAGGGGGGAGCATATTGATGTTTTCAAAATCGTTAATAAAATCGATAAAGTAAATTTTGATAAATTGTTCACTTTCGATAAAAGCAATACTCGTAATAACGGATTTAAGTTCGTGGCAGACGTTTCATTACTAATATAGCTAAAAACCTCTCTACGTTTAAAGTAATTGATAAATGGAATAATCTTCCCGCGTCAGTCATGAACTCTACCAGCGTTAATGTGTTTAAGAACCGTTTGGATAGGCATTTTAAAAATAGCGTTGTTTAATATAATAATAAAACAATTAGTAACAGGAGCTCTGGGGGTGGTGATCGGGGATGAGTCTGTTGACGACTAATGCCAGCTTGTGACATGCCAGAAAAAAAAAAAAAAAGTATATATGTGTATATATATATATATATATATATATATATATGTGTGTGTATATATATGTGTATATATGTAAAAAGTGAACAATGATGAACAATTCCTACACCATCATTATATGGATTCATTGTCTTCATGCAGTACTTATGTTCGTATAGTTTTTATGTTCGAATGTCCATTTTTACATAAGAAACCAAAATCGCCTAAGCGAGTTTTGGATAGAATTTCGATTTATACTTCTTTATTCATTACTGTATTTCTCTAATTCATCTTTTCTAATAATGACTTATACACTATGACGTCACAAAATAACTTTGTTCTCTTTACGTTTCCCATACTTTGTACACTGAATCACGTTCTTAGTATTTGGACATCTTCCGTATTCAATGTATGGTAAATTCTTTAGTAATAATGTTGTGGTGTTATGTAGTATATCATTATTCAACCATACTCATTCTTACATTCATGTTCTTTCTTGACCGCTATCCTTTATTAATTTTATTACTTATTCATTCATCTACCTATTGTCTACTTATGCCCTATCAACTTATCAGTGTTTACTCGTGTCTATATTACGCACACAACCTATTGTGTGACGAATGATATGTGTACACTACTGTGTGCAGTCGTACATGTCTATTGACGATCATGATTACGTACATGTATTCTTTTTACGTTTTATTTTCTTTTATTATTTCATCTCTCGCAAGTTGTTTATTATTGCTGAGACGAAGGTTCGAATTCCGATTACGTCGTCAAAAGCGAGCCTCTGAATTCGAATTCTTCTCTCTTGTCTCTGCTACCAATTTATAACGTTAAGATGTGATGTTATATTATTATAATATACCATATTGTTCCCTGCCAGGCTACTGGTTATTATCTACTTAGGCACATAGTTATCCACGTTCTCATTACCTGTACTTACTACTTCTACCTAATTGCAAAGGTGGGCAGTTGCGCCGCAACATTTTTGGTTGCGCTTGCGGCGCAACTTTTTGAAAAGGGTTGCGCTTGCGCGTGCGGCGCAACTATTTCAGCAGAGTTGCGGTTGCGGCTGCGGCGCTACAAAAATCGTTGCGCGTGCCCACCACTGGGATATACGTTAAATGCAAAGGTGGGCAGTTGCGCCGCAAAAAGTTGCGGCGCAACTTCCGGCGCAACATTTTTGGTTGCGCTTGCGCTTGCGGCGCAACTTTTTGAAAAGGGTTGCGCTTGCGCGTGCGGCGCAACTATTTCAGCAGAGTTGCGGTTGCGGTTGCGGCGCTACAAAAATCGTTGCGCGTGCCCACCACTGCCTAATTGTCATTCAAATTCCGTTACTTATGTGTTACGTCATCATTAATGTTCGTGTACTTTCAAATGAAAAGTACACCGTATTGTTTCTCCGCTTTCCTCATCGCTGGCTAATTAGACTTTCAAACTATAATAACCAACCATTCTTCTAATAATATTTGACATAATTTGGCGTAATTATTGTTAACTATAAATATATAACATTGTTGTTAATCCCCTGTAAATTATAGAATAACGGAGAACTCTCCATTGTTTAAATTGTATTACCTATTCAGATTACTTCAGTATTAAATATGTCAATTAACAAATTGCCAAAATTGTAATTAACTGTAATACTTTAATTTAATATAACGTAATGTACTTTAATGAAACTGTAATTAATAATAACTTGTAATGTACTTCATTGAAACTGTAATTAAATGTAATGATTTAATTTATAATGTAAGAATGTACTTTAATAGAACTGTAATGAACAATCGTAAGCGAATGTGAAGTAATCCATAATTGTAATCGTAATTGTAATGAACCAAAATTAATACGTACTCAGTCGTGTACTTAATTTGTACTTATGTGTACTATTACGAAATGATATCGCCTTCATAAATGTAGACGGCGAAAAATACAAATTAGTTTATATTTTTATTTTTTTTATTATTTTTAGTTGAAATCTTTCAAAACATCTGATCATGTGTTTAAAAAGGGGGGAAATTTAACCTTCAACTGTCCTCCCCCAAAACATTTAAGTTTATATTATACATGTACTTGTAAAATTACAGCACTTCTTCATTGGACTTCTTCATTGGACTTCTTCATTGGACTTCTTCATTAGACTTCTTGATTAAGTCACTTCATTAGGACTCCTTTGTTAGCAGCCTTGCTGCGGGGAGGGGGCAGAGGCCCCTTGCCTCCTTAATATTTTTTAGATTCCGGCCTGAGCCATGGTCGAAAGAGGTCGAACCTCTACCCTTGTAATACAGAGCACTAACTGTAAATTTTTAAGAAGTAAATTACCGTAAGAGAAACTTTTTATTTTTCCCTTCGAGTTGGGCTATCTTCAGAGGAAGTTAGTCAGTAAAGACGATAATTTTAGTATCAGAAAGTATCAGAGAAAGCATCAGAGAACGTATCAGAGTATTATAGAAAGAAGAATTAAAAATTGGCGACCCTTTGCCCAAATTAAGAGACAACCCAAGCACCATAGAAGATATTGGCATAACAGTCTGGCGAGTCTGTAGCCAAGAGTTTAACCAGAGGCGACCGAAAAGAATTAGAATGTTATAGAAGAAATATCCGTTGCAGCCTCCTAACCAGAACCCCCGTCGATTCCGAACCGACTCAGGGCCATAGACGGAGGGGTTAACATATATATATATATATATATGTATATATATATATATATATATATATATATATATATATATATTATGTATAAGCAAACAACCACAAGGAAAAGGAAACACAAAGTCCGAGCGCTTTCGTGATATATTCACATTATCAAGGAGGAACAGAAAATAGACGGAGATTACAACGTAAATGAGTTAAATAGACAAGCAAAAAATTCACAATCGGCACCTCAAATTAAAGGCCTTAAAGCCCTCTAAAGATTTTTTCAATTGATAACATAATCTGTAGGCAGCTAAATTACTAAATATAAAAAAATATACTGTATAGATGAAATTAGACAAAAAAAAAAAAAAAAAAAAAAAAAAAAAAAAAAACAGAGAACAAAAATAATTATTATGGTTATTAACACTAATATTTAATTAAAACAGGCAATTAATTGGCAAGAATTTAAAGAAAAACAAATAGATAACGTAGATAACAAATAGATAACAATCTGTAGGCTGCTTAATTACTATACAGATGAAATTAGACAAAACACCAGTACAGAAAACAAAAATTATTATAATGGTTATTAACACTACTATTTAATTGAAGTAGGAAAAATTAAGAGGCCCGAAATTAATGAAAACAAAGGGAAAGTTGCCATCGTCTTACAGATTATTACAAAATTTCTACAAACAGTCTGGAAAAATTGTTTTCCCAAAAGCAACCCACTTCAAAAATCCAATAAACCCCCCAGCAACCAAAGATTATACACGAAAGAAATATTACAATTAAAGTAGACACATAAGAATGTTAACAGTTCTTACAATAATATTTATTTATTTAACCAGGGCAAACCATTAAGAGGCAAAAAATGCAGTTAAGAAAACAGTAGGCCCATCGCCAGCTTACTGACAATGTACGAATCTAATTTGTACAACCTAGGGCTAATATTAAGGACTAAATCCGCATTATTCTTGATCACACTTGATTCCAATATATTTCTGCTAACAATAGATTTACTAAACCTTAATTTGGAAGCATTTTTCCAATCAATGGGATGATTAGAATCTCTTACGTGAATGAAAATGGCCTTAGATTCCTGGCCACTTCTTATACTGTATTGATGCTGTTTAATACGTAACTCAAGGGTCTTACCAGTTTGGCCAATGTAAAATTTATTACATATTGTGCAAGGGATTTTATATACACAACCATGTTCACTTAAAGGGGAGTTCTTAATCAATGAATTCTTAATTACATCTAAGTTTTTGAACGCAATATTTACGTTAAAAGTCCTCAGTAGATTCGGCAGATCAAGGAAATTTTCTCTGAATGGTAACACTAAAACATTTTTTGTGTTATAAGGAATCTTATCCTTTACTGCGTAGAAGGTTTTCTTTGCCATTTTAAGGACTTATCTATGCAGTTCTTTGGGTATTTTAAATCAAAAGCAATTTTGTATATTTTACTAATTTCATCGTCAATGAACTCAGGGCTACAAATTCGTAGGCCTCTTAGAAACAAAGTAGAAAGAACGGATCGTTTTACATTAATGTGGTGATCAGAATAATAATGTATATAGGAACAATTATTAGTGGGTTTTCTGTAAATATTGTACTTAAACTTTTTCCAGACCTATATATTAAAACATCTAAAAAAGGGATCGAAGAATCTTTTTCTATTTCAACTGTAAAATTGATAGAGGGAATTAAATTATTAAGTTTGGGTAGGAATTCATTGAGATTTAAAGTCACTGGCCAAAGACAAAGAACATCATCTACATATCTAAACCATGGAACATAATTTGGCAGAATCTTCCATAATAAATTACTTTCAAAAAACTCCATATATAAGTTACTCAAAATAGGGGAGAGAGGGTTTCCCATCGCCATACCAAATTTCTGTCTAAAATATTCATTATTGAACACAAATTTTGAGTCTACTATGTACAGCTTAATTAATTCTATAATTGTGGCCACAGGTAAAGGCAAATTATGCTTAACCAATTCTTCCGAAAGAAACACTAAAAGATCCTCCACCGGGACTCTTGTAAATAAAGCGGTAACATCAAAGCTTACCAATCTAAAATTGTAATTGACACTGATACTATTTAATTTTTCCACAAGGTCTACATTATTATTTATGTGTGATTGTGAAATTGTGCCAAGGAGAGGATTAAGAATGGAGACAAGCCATTTGGATACCTTATATGAGATAGATCCTATAGAACTAACAATAGGCCTTGCCGGATTATTTGGCTTATGAGTTTTAATCAGGCCATACATATAAGGTAATGACGGTGAAATACTCAAAAACTGTTTAAGTAACATTTCATTCCCCTTCAAAAGTTGTTTAATTTTCTTGTTAAATGCACTGTTCACAGTTTCAAGGGGATTGTTCCTTAATTTCACGTAAGTGTCCGCATCATTCAAAAGATCATACATTTTTCCTAGATAAACGTCTTTATTGAGGATCACTAAGGCATTTGATTTATCAGCTTTGGTTATATGTAGATTCTGATCTTTTCTTAAAGCTTCATAAGAGTCGAAAAACCTCTGTGGACAATTTGGAATAGAGGGTTTAGACATGGCACTATATACTATACCTTTACAAATATTCACATCCTCTATAGGTAAATCATTATATTTTTCTAAATTACAGAAAGCCTTAGCTATTTCTACATAGTCCACCTCCTTTTTAGCTGCTGAAAAATTTATTCCATATCCAAGAGCCGTAACCATATTTTTATTTAACACTTTATCTGATAGATTTATCACAAATCCGGGGTTAGCATCCTTAGTCCAATCACTTCTTTCAATTAGAATTTGTAATTTAATATCCAGTTTCCTTTCCACTACACTACATTCTCTTCTAAGTTTGTTATAACGATAGTCCAGTAACCGTTGTTTCCATTCAGATGGAATTGCCATATCAAAACTATATCTTCTCGCCCTAGTAACTTTAAAAGTTTCTTCGACTTCAATCTTAGTAATTTCTATATGCTTCTGCAACACTATTCTCTAGAATTCATCGAAGGGGCGTTCTCTCAGATTCAAAAGTCTATTAGGGAGTAAAGAGGTGGGGAGAACTTGTTCAATTAGACATCTTCTTAGAAATATCAGGTGAACCTTTCGCTTGTGTGACTTAACTAAAGAAGAACAAAAAGTAGAAACAAACAGTGCTAGGCCAGGAAAGAGCAAAGAGAAGGTCTCGAAGTGGCGCGTGGTATCCATTATGCACTAAAATCACAAAATAACACGTGACCTTATTAATAAGCAAACAACCACAAGGAAAAGGAAACACAAAGTCCGAGCGCTTTCGTAATATATTCACATTATCAAGGAGGAACAGAAAATAGACGGAGATTACAAAGTAAATTAGTTAAATAGACAAGCAAAAAATTCACAATCGGCACCTCAAATTAAAGGCCTTAAAGCCCTCTAAAGATTTTTTCAATTGATAACATAATCTGTAGGCAGCTAAATTACTAAAAATAAAAAAATATACTGTATAGATGAAATTAGACAAAAAAAAAAAAAAAAAAAAAACCAATACGGAGAACAAAAATTATTATAATGGTTATTAACACTAATATTTAATTAAAACAGGCAATTAATTGGCAAGAATTTAAAGAAAAACAAATAGATAACGTAGATAACAAATAGATAACATAATCTGTAGGCTGCTTAATTACTATACAGATGAAATTAGACAAAACACCAGTACAGAAAACAAAAATTATTATAATGGTTATTAACACTACTATTTAATTGAAGTAGGAAAAATTAAGAGGCCCGAAATTAATGAAAACAAAGGGAAAGTTGCCATCGTCTTACAGATTATTACAAAATTTCTACAAACAGTCTGGAAAAATTGTTTTCCCAAAAGCAACCCACTTCAAAAATCCAATAACCATTATAATAATTTTTGTTCTCTGTATTGTTTTTTTTTTTTTTTTTTTGTCTAATTTCATCTATACAGTATATTTTTTTATATTTAGTAATTTAGCTGCCTACAGATTATGTTATCAATTGAAAAAATCTTGAGGGCTTTAAGGCCTTTAATTTGAGGTGCCGATTGTGAATTTTTTGCTTGTCTATTTAACTCATTTACTTTGTAATCGTCTATTTTCTGTTCCTCCTTGATAATGTGAATATATCACGAAAGCGCTCGGACTGTGTGTTTCCTTTTCCTTGTGGTTGTTTGCTTATTAATAAGGTCACGTGTTATTTTGTGATTTTAGTGCATATATATATATATATATATATATATATATATATATATATATATATTTATAATGTTATAATGTTTCAGACCAACAAAGACCCTAGGATCCACTCATGGCTGGTCTACCTAACTGTGTTCGTAATCGTGTATTGTGTATGTCCTCCGTGGTGGCGGAGGGGACCTACAATTTTACGTGGGTTCCGAACCACAAGAACATAAGAAATTTATGTAAAAACTACCGGTAAATTGGCAACGACCAATTTTTACGAAACTAAATAATTATCAATTTAAAACTAATTAATTATCGATTTAAAACTAAAGATAGAATCTTTGGATCCAGAGGATCAAGTCGTAATAGACTACTATCCACAAATATGTTACACTCTATATCTATTTATAACGGACATGCAAATATATCAGATCCAAAGAATCCAGTCAATTTCATTACGGTATCCATCAAGTCACGGTCCATATCGATTGCGGACCAAGTCAAAATTTACAATCATATACATTACAATATATACACTTACGAGAAAAAGTGTAGGTGTGGCTGTGAAGACTGTACAGTAATGTAGAAATGTGTGTGCACCCATTTTGGGTCGCCCATTTAAAGGTGTTTGTGGGGCAAGTGAAGATCATGAGTTTTTCAATACCTCACAGTACTATGGGGGGCACCGCTCGGCAGAGGAATCTCTTCAAATGGGGTGTGTAAGGACAGAGTATCCCCTAACCCAAGACGCTGCCTCCCTATATCCCACAACACTTGTGTTGAGCTGTGGGATCTATCCCCAGAAAGCCTTAATTTTACTACCTTAAACTATACCCTTTCTATCAACATATGCGTCTAATCGATTTTTAAACATGTTTATAGATGTGCTACTAATTACTTCTACCGGCAAACTATTCCAGGTATTTACTATTCTATGCGTAAAAAAGTTTTTCGCAACTGCTGTCTCGAACCTTCTACTTGTCAACTTACACCCGTTATTTCTAGTCCTATTATATTGAGATATTTCGAAAAAGCTATCTCTATCTACGTTATCGAACCCATTCATAATTTTGAAAACCTGGATTAGATCACCCCTTCGTCTCCTAGTCTCGAGTGTAATCAATTTTAACATCTTAAGCCTATCCTCGTACGACTTTGACCTAAGCGACGGAATCATCTTTTGCTCGTCTTTGAACTCTTTCGAGTTTGTCTATATCTTTGCGCATATGCGGATTCCAAAATTGGATCGCGTACTCCAAATGGGGTCTAACTAATGAGTTATAAAGAGGAACTATAATATCGCGCGATTTGTACTCAAAATTTCGAGCTATAAAACCTAACACTTTGTTCGCCTTATTGACCGCTGCTGTACTTTGTTTCGCTACTTTTAAATCACCAGTGACTATAACCCCGATTGGCCCCACCGCCAATATTCGATTCGCGAGTTTCCTGTGTGAGAGCAAAGTGCAAGACTCCGTCAACCAGAGATTCTGGATTCGTTCTCATGCTCCACCCATTGTGTTGTAATTGGACGAGCCGCGAATTCTGGGGGCATGTCTTTACCAAATATTATTTATTCATTCCACAGATAGAATCTATTTTGTTTTAAAAATTATATTAACGTTTTTATGTAATAGTTTAAGGATATAATTGTGTCTTAAAGATAAATTTGTATTGAAACAAAATAGTTGCGTAAAAGAGGAAAAATGCAAATTTATCTTTAAGACAATTATATCTTTAAACTGTAACATAAAAACGTTAATATAATTTTTAAAACAAAATAGATTCTATCTGTGGAATGAATAAGTCATATTTAAAGGTTTAACCCTTTACCCCCCAAATTTTTTGTAGGGTTAAGTTATGAATGGGTGTATTTGACAGGTTATAAATTTGTCCATTTGGGCAGTAAAGGGTTAAAGATAATATTGGTGTCTTAGAGAAATTTGTATTGAAACAAAATAATTGGGCGAAAGACGAGAAATGAAAGTTATCCCGAAATAGAATATATTTTTATTATAACGTTATATTAATATTTTTATGTATAGTTTAAGGATAAAATTGTATATTATGGTTAAAATTTGTTTTAGCATTAAACTTAGTTTATCTTATTCGATTTTTTGTTTAAAAGTTCGCTCACCAAACATCAAATTGGCCTCGTGGTGTTCCACCATGAGAAGCTTAATAGAAAAACTATTAGCGTCGCCCTTTTTTGAGATCTTGTTGGTCTACCCCCTGGCCCCATAAACGTATCTGTTTATGCTTAATAGCTTTGTCTATTGTGTGGTATTTAGAGACCTTGTCGGTCTATCAGGAGCTGGTAAAAGCCGTAAGGTGGGTTTGGTTAGGTGATGGTAAGCTATACTTAGACGATTGGTGGTTGTGTTATTTTTGTGTGATGGTTATTCGGCATGCTTGTATATATTTTGTTAGTGGGGCTTTACATGCATCTGTTTATATATATATATATATATATATATATATATATGAAAATTATTTCACGAAGGTAACACGTGAAAAATATTTATGATGAATAAAACCACGAAGGAAAGGAAACACAAAATGGTGCTCAAGCGCTTTCGTCTAATGACATCCTCAGGATGAGCACCATTTTGTGTTTCCTTTCCTTCGTGGTTTTATTCATCATATATATATATATATGTGTGTGTGTGTGTGTGTGTGTAATAATAGGCGATCTATGGGCGTATATATAGTCTGGGAGTGTATGTGCGTTTGTGTGCGCCAACTGGCGGATTTCAAGTTTTAAGCCAAGTGATGCTACACTGAACTCTAGGGTGTTTCACTCGGACAGAGGAAAATATGAAAGGTCAATATTTTTCTCCACTTTGCTTGTGCTTTTATTCCTTTTCATGTAAGAAAGATGTGCACCAATTTTGAAAACGATTGTGATATTTAGAGGTTGCACACATTTGAACCTTTTATAATAAACAATTTTCTTCAGTGTTATGAAAAAATTCCCCCTTGGAACCACGGAAAATGAAAAACTCTAATAATAAAATTGGAAAATTCAAATCCATACGCATTACACAATACAATACAATTTAATAATACAAAATTTTCTTCAGTGTTACAAAAGAATTCTCCCTTGGAAGCACAGAAAATAAAAAACTCTAGTATTAAAATCAGAAAATCCTAATCAATTTTTGAATTGGTAGAACGACATTCCCGCCTTGGTTCTTTTCGGCACCTCCTTTCGATGATGTTCAACGATCCGCATCAAGAAATGTTTTTGCTTCTCGTCCTTGACTGATCTACAGATCTACAGAAGATAAGGCTAACAAAGACCCTAAGATCCACTCTAAGGTTAGCCCGAGAGAAAGGAAAGAGTAGGGGGTTAAGAGAAGAGAAGAGAATAAGGGGTTAAGTAAGGAGCAACACCTATCATATGTGGGTTAACATTCATTCAGAAAAAGAGAAAAAAAGACTCACCATCATCATCCGCCGGCCACTGCCGACAAGTCAAAAATAGTCGGAGAGAATAGGAGAGGGGTGCGCTTTAACCTTCGCAATTAGTCTCGTATGCGGAACTGTATCGAACGCCTTTTTAAAATCTAAATAAATAACGTCAGCTGCTCTATGCCTATCGTATTCGCGCACTATTTCGTTATAAAATTCTAACAAATTAGTTAAATAAGACCTATGGCGTCGAAACCCATGCTGACTACTATTAATCAAATCTCTACTTTCTAAGTGATCGATAATACGATCCCTAACTACGGATTAATGCAATTCCCCTCCGCTGTGTCGTTTACGACTTTCAGCGCGTTGACTGACTGACTCAAGCCGTCATTTTTGGTGCACTCCTCTACGTTGTCGACATCCCCGACGCCGAAGTTGTCGAAGAATGTCTTCGTCCTTTGAGTGACAAAGTTGCTCAGATCCTTGCCTTCAAAAGTCGGGTTTTTCCACTTGAGTCGTTTGACTTCCTTCTTCGACGCAGGTTTGTTCAAGGCCTGGAACATCGTTTCTTTCTCATTTGGCGATATTTCATCAAGGAAAGCCAAGCGGACTAGAGTCTCCGAGAGATACCATAGATGCCTTTTCGCAACTCTCAAGCAGCTTGGCCCAGGTCCTTGTTCGGATATGAAATCAACAGTTGAATCATGTCTCGGTCATTTTTCGGGGCCCACCTACTGACCACTGCCTCGTGCCAGAACTGGACATAAATGAAACACGTAAAAAGGGCCACGTCGTGCAATCCCTTCACCTCTCGGTCAGTGAGTTCCAGTTGCTCCCAGAACAAAACCATTTTCAGCACATAGATAGCTTTCGCCATCCACCTGGCTTGATGATGGGCTTCTGGAGTCCTGAAGGAGAACTCAGCTCCACCCCAGCCTCCAAGGAAAAGAAGCGACAGGTTGAGGAATTCCTCATAATCTTCTCTCGGGTGACATGAACTTTCAATGACTCCACGAAGATAACTTACCATCTTGATTCGTTCATCTTCCAAGTACCTAGTGGCTGGCTCTTCTTCATCGATCATGGTTTCGAAACAATTTTTGTTAATAAAGTCCCAACGCTGCTGAAATCGTCGAAACAACAGGATTTCAGGACCCCTTGTTGGCCCCAGGGACTTATGAAAGACCCTTCAAAATGAGCTCTCAAATGTGGTGACGGCAAGGCAACCACAAGAGCGACCGACCAAGGAATTGTTCAATCTTCATACATGCCCCTTCCCCTTGCATATTGGACGCCGTAGTGTCAAACGAGAGGCCAATGATGCGGTCCTGAATTCCAAATCGTTGCAGCTCCTGGATGACGGCTCGAACCATTTGTTCACCAGTACCATCCTGGGCAACAGGCACTCCAAGAAGATGCTCGAACTCTTTCCCTGTTACCACAACAGCTACTCTGTCTTCCAAGCTTCTAGAGCTTCCGCCAGCAGCTTGGGGTAGTAGCTTGCTGTCCCAGTGCAGAACTAAGCGAGGTGGATCTTTGAAGATCGACTCCTCAAGTAGTTTGGCCGTTTTCTCTCGATACTTGGCACGTGCTCGATGAACAGTTGATGGCGAAATAATAATCTGCGATACATCTTGTCCAAGACTTTTAGCAGTTGCAATGAAGGAAGTGCTTGCTTGTCGAATAAAGAGTTGTTCTCTATCCCAAGTAGCCACGAGTGTTGGATCAAGTGTGTTCTTGGAACGACGAGGTGACTTAGAAGCCAATGGAGTAGCAAAATCTTCATCATCGTCATCGGTTGTCGCCGTTGAGCTAGAGGATGTGCTATCCAGCTTCATTTTCTCGGAGATCTTTTCAGCTTCTTCAGCATGCTTTCGTTTTCGAAGTTCAAGTTTCTTAGCTGCTGCTTCTTTCCGTTTGACAGCCATGGTGTGTTTCCTATCCACCCCAGCCATTGAAGAACTCATTCTGTCCTCCCTCTGGGAGGACAAGAAAACCTTGTCTTCCTCCGGAACTGAACTCATGCTCATCACACCTTGACAAGCGATGTCGAAAAGGTCAGCAAGGTCCCTCTTCCACACCTGACGCTTCATAATGGCTTTGTCCGTCTCTCTTGACTTCTTCAAGTTTTGGTACTCTTTGTACAGCTTTAGTATAGCAGCTCTAATATTCTCCTCTGTCTTCACGGGGATATTCGCCTTCTTCCAAATTTTTTGAAGCTTGATACTCGTAGACTTGATGGCAAGGGGGATTGTTTCCTTCAGCTCCAGGTGATGGTACATAAAGCAGAGGAGGACGCTCCCAGGATGGCAATCTTGCTCTCCTAAGAGCTCTTCGACTGGAGTCTTTTCAATCGGAAAGTTTTCATTTCGAATGGGACACCCGGTATATATATATATATATATATATATATATATATATATATATATATATATATTTAGGATAAAAACGAAGACGTAGAGCAAGAAAGTCATTATATTTGGCTGCAGCCGACGTTTCGGGCAACTCTACCCATTTTCAAGGCCTAATAAATAAAAAGCTAAAATTAATGCATGACAAAAAAAAAAAATATACGAATGTCAAAAACAAACTAATTCATAGCACAAAATAAAACCACTTAAAGAATAAAAATTAAAAAGCGTAAAACAAGCATAAGCCAAAAACAAAAATTAAAAATTATATACATGACAAATAACACATGATAAAAGTAAAACTTTAAAACTAAAAACATTCAAACAAATTAGTTAAAAACTTCACTAATAAAAAGTTAAATGAAAAGACGCAAAAGTGCACGAAACATACCATGCTCACTTGACATCCTCAAACAACTGAGGCGAAAAGGAGACAGGGTCAAGGGGAAAAACAGAAAAATTTAGTTGGTAGGCATTCTAATTAATATAAAGGGGGTAACAGCTAGAATCAATATTTAAGCTGGAGTTCAGAAATTTAATGCACAAAGATTCATAAATACGGAGAGAGGACGGACATTTTAATGATTTAAGAATTTTAAAGTTATTAACGGAAATATCAACTTTACACTTAACAGAATGATTTCTAATGGCAAACTGTTCCTTTTTAGATAAAACTTTTCCTGTCCTATGGCTAATACCCATATGGGAGCAAAATCTTGCCTGCAAAGAACGAACTGTGCTGCCAACGTAGTTCCCCTGGGAACACCCAGGGCAGGTAAACAAATAAACGACAGAACAGTTCATCGCAGGGGGGATTTTGTCCTTACAACGGAAAAAACATTCAAGGGTATTATTATTCACAAAAGCAACCTTAAAATCAGTGTGAAAATAAAATTTCCTCACCACACTCAACAATTGCTTTTCACAAAAGTGTTAAATTGGTAGAGATCAGGTAAAACAAGATATTTACAATTCTTAGGAACATCATACGTTGGGATAAGTTTGGGGGAATAAACATTATTAAGTAATTTACCAATAATACCTTGTACAAGAACCCGTGGAAAACCATTTTTAAAGAAAAAATCAGTAAGGAATTCAAACTCATTATGAAGCAGAGCAAAGTTTGAGCAAATATTATAAGCTCTATGCACTAAAGTGCGAATCGAACTTAGTTTGTAATTAAAATCGCAAAAACTATAAAAATTAAAACCTAAACCCGTAAAAGTAGGCTTCCGGTATGTGGAGGTTAAAACAGTTGAGCCTGATTTGGAAACCAAAACATCAAGGAAAGGAATAGAACCTTGAACTTCCTTTTCCTGCGTAAATATAATGTTCTTATGAAGTGTGTTCAAAAAATTTAAAAACTGAACTGATTGATTATCCGTTTGGAATAAAGCAAACGTGTCATCAACATAACGTCTGTACAAATTCGGCTTAAGGTGAGGGGGGCACTCACAGAAGGCCCTTTCCTCAAGATGAGACATGAAAATATTCGCAAAAACGGGACCCAAGGGGCTCCCCATCCCCACTCCATCCAACTGACGGTAAACTACCCCTTGAAAACTAAAAAAGTTATCCTTGACAGCCAAATTCAGAAGCTGCTCAAACTGTGCTCTGCCAAAGCCGTGAAAAAGTGAGTCCGGCTGTGGAAAAGCTTTATTTAAAATAATTGTAATGGTCTCATCCAAGGGGACATTTGTAAAGAGGGAAGATACATCAAAACTTGTCATAAACAAAGAATTCATATTAAACTTCTTAATTTCCGACACAAAAGAAAAACTATCCTTAACACTGTACAAGTTCACAGTAAATGATGATAACAGTGGGACAAGAAATTTGGCAAGTTTGTAATTAGCCAAAGGATAAGACGCTAAAATTGGGCGCAATGGAACACCGACTTTATGAACCTTAGGCAGACCATACATAAGGCCCAAATAAGAGCCTGAAACGTACAATTCATCATAAGTGGAGGAGTTAATAACACAATCATGTTTAAGCTTAAGCAAAACACGGTTAACCTTGTCTTCCAATCGCTGAATAATTTTAGAAACCTGTTCATCTACCTTAACAAATTTTAATGAATCAGAAAGAATATCAAGCATTTTTTTAATATAATCAGTTTTATTCATAACAACAACACCGCTACCCTTATCTGGTTTAGTAATAACAATAGATTCATTTAAACCCAAGCTTTTTAAAATTTCACGGTCCTCCCTATGCAGAAAAATTGTAGAAAATTAAATTTCTGAACTCCAGCTTAAATATTGATTCTAGCTGTTACCCCCTTTATATTAATTAGAATGCCTACCAACTAAATTTTTCTGTTTTTCCCCTTGACCCTGTCTCCTTTTCGCCTCAGTTGTTTGAGGATGTCAAGTGAGCATGGTATGTTTCGTGCACTTTTGCGTCTTTTCATTTAACTTTTTATTAGTGAAGTTTTTAACTAATTTGTTTGAATGTTTTTAGTTTTAAAGTTTTACTTTTATCATGTGTTATTTGTCATGTATATAATTTTTAATTTTTGTTTTTGGCTTATGCTTGTTTTACGCTTTTTAATTTTTATTCTTTAAGTGGTTTTATTTTGTGCTATGAATTAGTTTGTTTTTGACATTCGTATATTTTTTTTTTTTGTCATGCATTAATTTTAGCTTTTTATTTATTAGGCCTTGAAAATGGGTAGAGTTGCCCGAAACGTCGGCTGCAGCCAAATATAATGACTTTCTTGCTCTACGTCTTCGTTTTTATCCTAAATGTAAAATTACGTCTCCTTAGGAGGGATCCTATTTCATATATATATATATATATATATATATATATATAATGAATAAAACCACGAAGGGAAAAGAAACACAAAGTGGTGCTCAAGCGCTTGAGCACTATTTTGTGTTTCTTTTCCCTTCGTGGTTTTATTCATCATAAATATTTTTCAGTGTCACTTTCGTGAAATAATTTTCATATAATATATATATATATATATATATATAATATATATATATATATATATATATATATATATAACCTTACAACCTTACCTTACAAAGGTTCCACGTGATGATTTCTCATTTCGCGAAGGTCAAGCGTGTCGCCCCTCCTCTCGAGTTGGCCTGGTGAAGTAGTGAGTTGGATTCTTGCGCGCTCCACCTCACATAGCCAGGTACGCCCGGCTCATCGGGGATTGTTCTGAGCCAGGCGTCAAGTCTTCTTTTGAAGATTTCCACTGCAACTCCCTTCGTGTTTCTTAGGTCTTTGGGCAGCTGATTAAATAGTTTTGGTCCTCTCACTACAAAACTATTTTCTTTCAGGGTTAAGGATGTTCCCTGTCTCGCCTTCAATTTGGGAATACGACACAGTCTACCGTTTCTACCTTCCACCGTTGTTTGGGGAGTTATGGGATTCAGAGTAAGATTAGGGACTAGTTTCTCCATTATTTTCCAAGTGTAAATAATGGTGTATCTCTCTCTTCTCCTTTCCAGTGAATATAGGTTTAGTTCTCGTAACCTTTCCCAGTAATTTAGTTCTTTGCACCCATTGATCTTGGCTGTGAAACTTCTTTGAATCCCCTCCAGCTGTCTAATGTCTTCTTTTTTATATGGGGATGTTAGGACCGAGCAGTATTCCAGTTTGGGTATTATCAGGGTTTTCAGTAGGGGAATCATTACATTCCTATCCCTTCGTTTAAAAGTTCTCAATATCAGACCCGTTATTCTCTGCTCTGTTTACTGCTATCTTATTTTGTGTTTCAAATTTCGCATCATCTGTCATTACAACCCCTAAATCTTTTGCTCTGGAATTTCTCTGGACTTCCTGTCCATTTGGGGTATAATATTCCATGGACTTTAGGTCTTCTCTTTTTCCGTACCGTAATAGCTGAAATTTCTCGGTGTTAAACTTCATATTGTTGTCTTCCGTCCACTTGTAAATTTTGTTTATGTCGGTTTGTAGAGATCCTATGTCTTCTGGTTTTCGTATTTTTCTACTGATCTTTGTGTCATCTGCAAAGGATGTTACTGTGCTGTCTCTGGTAACGTCCTCATCTATGTCAGTTAGCATGATTATGAAGAGTAGTGGAGCTAATACCGTTCCTTGTGGTACTGAGCTGAGGACCTCTGATTCTGATGAAGATACTCCTTGTACTGTAACGACTTGCCTCCGCTCACTAAGGAAATTATATATCCATTTCCCTACTTTTCCTGTTATTCCCATATATTTCAGTTTAAGTATTATGATTCCATGGTCACACTTGTCGAACGCTTTAGCAAAGTCTGTGTATAGTACATCATAGTTTTCATTACTTTCAAGTGAATCAATAATGTTGTTGTAGTGTTCCATTAGTTGTGACAGGCATGATCTGCCTGACCGAAACCCGTGTTGGTTATCATTGAATTTTTTCTGAGTTTCCAAAAAGTCATAGATTTTCTGTCTAACAATTCTTTCAAATATTTTGGTGAGATGAGATGTAAGCGACACTGGCCTATAGTTTTTGGCCTCGGATCGATCTCCTCCTTTATATATTGGGACGATGTTCGCGCTCTTCAGGATGCCCGGTATTTCTCCCGTGTTTAATGATCGTCTCCGTATCCAGTATAGGGGCTCAGCGATTGCATTCTTGCAGTTTTTGATCAGTGTGGCATTCCATTTATCCGGTCCTGCCGCTGAGTGTGTTTTTAGTTTCCCTATGACTTGTGCAATATCCTCCGTCGTAAAGTCGAAATCCGTTATACTTTCCCCTTGTGGTTCTTCTTCAAAGAACGCGTTTCTATCGCATATCAGTTTGTCAGTTTTTGGGATACTGAAAGATGATTCATACTGAGCTTTTAATATTTCAGCTACTTCTGTTAGATCATCAGATAAATCACTATTCTCATTTTTTAAAGGCCCGATAGTGGCATAGTTTTTCGACTTTCTTTTTGCGAAATTATAGAAGTACTTTGAGTTAGCCTTTATCGCTTCTATAGCGTCATCTTCTTCTTTTTCTGTATGCTTCTCGATTAGTTCCTCTATGACGACATCGATACTTTGCAGTTTATCATTTAATATTTTTCTGATGTTATCTTTACAATTACTTAATTTTGCAGTCACTCTTTTTCTCTTTCGGAACAATGCCCTCTTTTGTCTTTCGAACCTGCTTCTCTTTCCTCTTTGTTGTATCTTTGGGACGTGTTTTTCCACAATTTCTGACGTCTTCTCCTCTAACGTCATTAGCATCTCTTCCGTTGTCTTGGCCTCGAAAATGGTTTTCCAATCTATTACTTCCATGCTGGATGTCACCTCTTCCCAGTTTATAGCTTTGGAGTGAAAATTAAAAATTTCGAATTTGCTTCTTTCTGTTGTGCGTGTTCTTTCCTTTCCTGTTGCCTTTATATTAGTTGTTATTTCAATGATGTTGTGGTCTGATATCCTAGTTGGGGATATTTCCACATTATCAATTAAATTACTGTTGTTTGTGAATACCAAATCTAGGCAGTTGTTTTTTCTTGTGTTTTCTGTTATTTCTTGCGTTAACATAAATTCATCAGCTAAAGCTAGTAGCATTTTTACCTGCTCCTGGTCTTCTCGTGTGCCCCCCTTGTCCTGGTGTATACATATATTTTTTCCTATCCTTTATATTTCATGAATGGGAAATTAAAATCACCACAGAGAAAAATATTTGGGGTTGGAGAATGTAGATCTTTTACCAAGTTTCTTACCTCTGTAATGGAATCTGAAAATTTTGAGGTTGGCGTGTTTGGGGGTCTGTACATTACAATTAGTACCATATTTAATTTTTCAATTTTTGCTGCCACATTCTACGTAGTTGTTTGAGGTACTTATAGCCATTTCTGCTATGTGCCTTTCGTGTGTGTAAATAGCACATCCTCCTTTACGTCTCACTGTTCTGTCGGCTCGGAGGATGTTATATTTGTCAATTTGTATTTCTTTTTTGTCAATACAGGACTCACAATTTTCACAGTTCGCCTGGCAGTCCTTTGGATGAGTTTCCGTGAGGCATGTAAAGTCTGCTCCGGCTTCTTGCATGAGTCCTTTCAGGTATAAAACTTTGTTTGTGGAGTGGTTTGATTTGAGGCCCTGTATGTTGGCTAGGATTATTTTTATTTTTTCTTTCTTTTTCGCATACAGGTGGTTCCGATTCGTTTTCCAATGGGGGTGCCGGTTTCGTTGCCTTGTGGTCCTCCGAGAATTTACCTCTTTTTATCTTTGTCGGTACCTGTTGTCCCGATGACGCATGAAGTGCCTTTGGTCGTACCTTCTGTCCGGCTCTCGGATTTCTATATTTATATTTGTCAGCTGGTTTTGTAATTGCTTGAGAGTATTTAACAGCTGAAATGTGTTGGCTGCGTCTAAAAAATTTCCATTCTTCTTTGATGTTCGTTTTTTCTGTTCCCTCGTTGCGTTCCTTTGAGGGTGGTGGTATCGGCATTTTTTTTCATATTTGCAACTCCCATACCTTTCATAAGTTGTAGATCGTAAGATGGTGGAACATGCATTTCTTATCAAACTTGCAGTATCCACTTGTGTAATACTTGTATGTGTATATATATATATATATATATATATATATATATATATATATATATATATATATATATATATTAGTGGTGGACCGGATGTCAGTTTTCAACATCTGCGGATGCGGATTTTTAATTTCAATATCCGCGGATGCGGATATTTAGTTAATCAATATAATATAGAATTATGAATATATGACAATTTTTCAAATTTCGTGATATTACTATTATGGCAAGCAATGCATAAGAATTAAAATTAATATTAATGTTTTCATTAGGATAAAAATAATAACTTTCTCAAGAGTTTCAGCCACAGAAAATTCAATGAAACAAGTTTCATTTAATTTTGTTACCAGGTATTTATATTTTGAGGTTTATATATTTGTTTGTTCATTAATAATTAATACTTTACATGAAATGTGCATGACTGGGCCTTATAAGCTACTTTATAAGCTAATTTAATTGTAAATTGCATAACTTATTGGAGGTAATATCCGCATAACATCCGCAGTCAGGTGCGGATATCTGGTCCACCACTAATATATATATATATATATATATATATATATATATATATATATGATACACACAGACAGTGCATGGAACAAGGAACTCTTCTGGGATAATTAAATCCACTATAGTCCGAATAAGTAATGGTAAATGACAAATACCATAGTTTTTTCTTTTTCATGATGCTAGCCCGACGTGGGCAACGGGTCACTCGCAAAGAGGTCCCATAAATATAGTGACCCGTTGCCCACGTCGGGCTAGCATCATGAAAAAGAAAAACTATGGTATTTGTCATTTACCATTACTTATTCGGACTATAGTGGATTTAATTATCCCAGAAGAGTTCCTTGTTCCATGCACTGTCTGTGTGTATCATAAAAAACTCAGGGGACCATTCTGAGTTCATTCCCATATATATATATATATATATATATATATATATATATATATATATATATATATATATATATATACACACATATATATACACGTGGATTGAGTAGAGAAATCTTTGGAGAACAACTGATATAAATTGGGTATAGAAACAATTTGGGGATGACCACCCGCTACTAAAATATGCGAACATTTACGTCAAAGGCAGTTTCACCTGAAAACGGGTTGTAAGTAGTAGGGCAAAATCTAAATAAATACAATAAAACTCCTTTTATACTACCGCCTATCTCTACCCAAGTCTCGTTTCAAATTTAAATGTCCAGAGATTTCCCTCATTTCGAAAGTTATAAAACTCCCATCAAACAGTACCATTACGCGAGCATAATACCCAAATTCATTTGTTCTGTTGCGAGGAAATAACATTCTCGAGAAAGCGCCAGGGGTCAAAGTGCGTCTTGGAGGGTGGCACACCTTTTATCAGTTCATACGGTCCTGCGCGATGCTCCAGTTATTGTGCGCAGCGCAGTTGCAGCATCCAGCACAGTCGTTCAGGTTACAGTTTTGATGGTTAATTTTTACAGGTTCGAAATTTCGTTATGAAAATTAGTGCTGTTTTTCGGTTTTGACGGAAGACTCTCGCTTGCATTAGTTCTCCCCCCAAAACTGGTAATTTCAAGACGATAAATAAAGACACTGTTCTAATGGAGAGGGTGTAAATGAACAGGGTGTAAATGAACAGGAAGTGTAATAACTAAAAAGTAAATTGTGGTATAATTTCATTGGTTGGACTGTAAAAGGTTTGCAATTTATAGTAACCCTTTCGTATAGAGACTATTCCCAACCAAATCTTCAACTCGCGTATAAAGTTTACTATACAACGCCTTCACGTATGTCATTAACTGCGTAACTGATTGAATGATTTTATTTATTTATTTTATGAATCATTTATTTATTGACCAATGGGTTAATTTGTCTGCCGTCCTAACGTCGAAGCTGAGCGAAATCGAACAAACTTCTTTCTCTGAGTTCAAAGGGACTGTGACTCAAATGAAAAGTACACAAAACGTAATTATATACGGGTGGGCGGAAAGTAGCTCCCTATTTTGGATTGGTAAAAAAATACGTATATTATCCATTTATTTCAGAAGAAATAATATGAAAAGGTAGGCATACATGGTAGGTTTTCTCTAAAATTCAATGTGGGCTCCAACTCTTTCCACCAGCTTCTGGAGCCGCCCAGGAATGGCGTCCACTGACTTTAGCAGGAACTCCGGCGGGATGGAGGACATGACTTCCCGAATTCGGTCCTCCAGTTCTTCCAATGTCCTCGGTTTGGTGCGGTAGACTTCTTCCTTTACCCACCCCCAAAGAAAGAAGTCGCACGGTGTCAAGTCGGGGCTCCTGGCTGGCCATTGATGTGGACCACGACGACCCATCCAACGCCCAGGGAAGTGGGCATCCAGCCACTCACGGACAACAAAAGCGAAGTGCGGAGGGGCGCCATCTTGCATAAATATCAGATCGTCGATGTTCTCCCATGTGCTGACAACCGGCCAGACCTCGTTTCGCAACATAGCAAGGTACCGCTCAGCATTCATGGTGTTGCGCAGAAGGAACGGGCCCACAACCTGATCTGAGGTCATACCACACCACACCGTTACACTGAACCGATTCTGCCGTTTTTCAGCGGTAACCATGGGATCCTCTCCTGCCCAGTAGTGGCAATTGTGGCGGTTGACAAAGCCTCCGACGTGGAACACGGCCTCGTCGCTCCAGAGGATGTTGCGGAAGAGATGGGGCCAGTCTTCATGCCAAGCCAGCATGATTTCCCCGAACTCCATGCGAATGTCGCAGTCCTCGTCCGAGAGAGATTGGCAGTAATGCGGCTTCCACGCACGCCAGTTCAGCTCCTTCTTCAGCACAGTTCGCACTGAGTAGCGGGAGAGTCCACTTTCCCGAGCTGCCTGGCGAGTTGACTTTCGTGGACTCCGTGCGAACATTTCCTGAACTGCCTGCACCGTCTCCTGGGCCCTGGATGTCGAAGGGCGACCACACCTTCGAACATCTGCCACAGACCCCGTGGTCATGAGCTTCGAGTGGCAGTTCTTGATTGTTTTCGGGTCCACTTGGGCACGTGGTCCGTGAATGGCCCGCCACCATCTTTGAACTCGAACGACAGATTGCCAAACTTCGTACCGTGCGGCCAACTGGGCACGCTCCTGCAGTGTTAAACGCTCAGCCATGTTACCCTTCAATCTGAAATGAAAAAAAAAAAATGAACGTTACAATTGTACCACTTTAGAGAACACAAAGAGAACACTTTAGAGAAAAAAAGATTACCGTTACAATTGTACCACTTTAGAGAACACACCATAACAATATAACAATACAATCACAATTTATACATAATTTATATGTAATTTAAATTAGGGAGCTACTTTCCGCCCACCCTGTATATATATACAGGGTGGGCGGAAAGTAGCTCCCTATTTTGGATTGGTAAAAAAATACGTATATTATCCATTTATTTCAGAAGAAAAATATGAAAAGGTAGGCATACATGGTAGGTTTTCTCTGAAATTCAATGTGGGCTCCAACTCTTTCCACCAGCTTCTGGAGCCGCCCAGGAATGGCGTCCACTGACTTTAGCAGGAACTCCGGCGGGATGGAGGACATGACTTCCCGAATTCGGTCCTCCAGTTCTTCCAATGTCCTCGGTTTGGTGCGGTAGACTTCTTCCTTTACCCACCCCCAAAGAAAGAAGTCGCACGGTGTCAAGTCGGGGCTCCTGGCTGGCCATTGATGTGGACCACGACGACCCATCCAACGCCCAGGGAAGTGGGCATCCAGCCACTCACGGACAACAAGAGCGAAGTGCGGAGGGGCGCCATCTTGCATAAATATCAGATCGTCGGTGTTCTCCCATGTGCTGACAACCGGCCAGACCTCGTTTCGCAACATAGCAAGGTACCGCTCAGCATTCATGGTGTTGCGCAGAAGGAACGGGCCCACAACCTGATCTGAGGTCATACCACACCACACCGTTACACTGAACCGATTCTGCCGTTTTTCAGCGGTAACCGTGCGACTTCTTTCTTTGGGGGTGGGTAAAGGAAGAAGTCTACCGCACCAAACCGAGGACATTGGAAGAACTGGAGGACCGAATTCGGGAAGTCATGTCCTCCATCCCGCCGGAGTTCCTGCTAAAGTCAGTGGACGCCATTCCTGGGCGGCTCCAGAAGCTGGTGGAAAGAGTTGGAGCCCACATTGAATTTTATAGAAAACCTACCATGTATGCCTACCTTTTCATATTATTTCTTCTGAAATAAATGGATAATATACATATTTTTTTACCAATCCAAAATAGGGAGCTACTTTCCGCCCACCCTGTATATATATATATATATATATATATATATATACACATCTATATATATATATATAATAAACGGAGAAGTAAAAATAAAAATTAAAAATTAAAGGATTATCAGAGAGGCATACAGATTTGTAAGAAGAAAATATCGATTTTTAGCACAAGATCAAATGAATTATAAAAATACAAATTTATACTGGAAATCTGCCCGGGTTTTAACCCTGCCTTTTTTGGTTAAGTTTCGATGTATATAAAAATATAATGAAAATTAAAAGTTAATAAAGTAGCATACAAGTTTACCAAAGATTTAGCGTTCTACCCTTCTTATCTAAATCTGTTTTGAAGGAATTCAAAACAACAGGATCGAGTTGAAAAAGACCTTTGCTTATGTTGAATTTATTTGAAAGTTGGATAATGGCAGACTCAAGAATATTTCTATTAACAATGTTGCTAGAGTGGAATAAAACTGAAGCATTATTCCAATCAATACAGTGGGATAACTCTGACAAATGGACTTACATTCCGAGAATCCTGGGGGTCGGCATCCCTTGGTTGCGGTACGCCGACGATATTTTGTGTATCTGGCCCATGAATCGTGACCTGGATAACTTCCTCCTTCAGTTAAATGATCAAGTCCCCTCCATTAAGTTTACTTTAGAAGTGGAACAAGACAATTCAATCCCATTTTTGGATGTGCGTGTACATAGGGAAAGCCCAGGTTTTAAGTTTAGTATCTATCGGAAAACAACAAACAATTTGTCCTACGTACACTTTTACTCGGGACATGACACCCCCACTAAGAAGGCCATTTTTTCACCAATGTTTCTCCGCGCCCTTAGGATCGCCAGTCCGGAATACATCGATGCCGAATTGGAAAAAATCAACGGTATTGGAAGTGATCTGTGTTATCCATCTGCGTTTATGGAATCTTGTCTCAACAAGGCAAAACGAACTTTCTATCGTGTCAATAATAACACTCGTACTTTGTCAAAAAATATTTTAGTACTTCCATTTTTCCCGGGCTTTTTAGGCATTGCTAATGTACTTAAACTTTTGGATATTAATGTAGTATTTTCATATAACATTATTGTGAAAAATATAGTAAAAAATAGCCCTACCAATAATTCAGGCATTATCTATAAAATTGGGTGTAAACAATGTGATTCCTTTTACATAGGTCAGACGGGAAAGGATTTGCACACACGTATAAAACAGCATCAATATTCCGTTAGAACAGGACAGTTGTCCAGTGCCCTTTTTGTCCATTTGTCAGAGTTATCCCACTGTATTGATTGGAATAATGCTTCAGTTTTATTCCACTCTAGCAACATTGTTAATAGAAATATTCTTGAGTCTGCCATTATCCAACTTTCAAATAAATTCAACGTAAGCAAAGGTCTTTTTCAACTCGATCCTGTTGTTTTGAATTCCTTCAAAACAGATTTAGATAAGAAGGGTAGAACGCTAAATCTTTGATAAACTTGTATGCTACTTTATTAACTTTTAATTTTCATTTTATTTTTATATAAATCGAAACTTAACCAAAAAAGGCAGTGTGTTAAAACCCGGGCAGATTTCCAGTATAAATTTGTATTTTTATAATTCATTTGATCTTGTGCTAAAAATCGATATTTTCTCCTTACAAATCTGTATGCCTCTCTGATAATCCTTTAATTTTTAATTTTTATTTTTACTTCTCCGTTTATTGCATATATATATATATATATATATATATATATATATATATAATATATATATATATAGATGTGTATGTATATATATATATTATTTATTTTTCTTTTTTTTTCTTTCTGTAACCTATATATAGGCTGTAACCCTTTTATGTACTTCAGTGTTCCTGAGGATGTCATTAGACGAAAGCGCTTGAGCACCATTTTGTGTTTCCTTTCCTTCGTGGTTTTATTCATCATAAATGTTTTTCACGTGTTACTTTCGTGAAATAATTTTCATATATATATATATATATATATTATTTATTTTTCTTTTTTTTTTTCTTTCTGTAACCTATATATAGGCTGTAACCCTTTTATGTACTTCAGTGTTCCTGAGGATGTCATTAGACGAAAGCGCTTGAGCACCATTTTGTGTTTCCTTTCCTTCGTGGTTTTATTCATCATAATGTTTTTCACGTGTTACTTTCGTGAAATAATTTTCATATATATATATATATATATATATATATATATATAATATATATATATATATATATATATATATATATATATATATATGCCTATGAATCACCAATTTGATGTGGCTAAGAAAGTAGTCTTACTATAATTACTGAATAAAATTGAAATAAATAATTAGGGTCACCAGCTTGGCCTCTAGCCAAACAAACAATATTTAATAAGGAGAGAGAGATTACTTTGTTGTTTTGTGTTTAGGAAAATAAATCGGTTATTTGAGGGGTCGCGCTTCTTAAGCTACCTAAGCGCCACCACGGGTGAAAACGTGTTTTTGATGGGTATCACTATTTTCACCCTTCCTCTATCGCGTGGTTTGGGTTATAATGACCTTACGACACTAGAAGTATAGTTGAAAACCTCATGAAGCGAACTACTTTTTTCACCTCTATCGCCAGCCAAAAGTTCACCCAAAGTTCGGCATAATAAGAAAATCAAAAAATAAAAAAAAATATAAAATATGAAAATCTATTCCAAAAACTCATCAACATCATTAGCATACTTAGAACTCTAATTTAGCCAAAAATGAACGTTCTAGCTCAATTAATAACAGAGATACTATTGCCAGAATATTGCTGAACTTCGGAGGCGATTTGTGGCGAATCTTAATTTTGGCGCTTAGGTACCTTAAGACGCGGGACCCCTCATTTGTTCACAGTGGTTAACAATTCAGTAACGGTATTTATAGTGATTAACAATTGTATAACGGCATTTATACTATGCTAAAGATGACTGATTCTTAGCAATAAGAAATGGTTATACAGTCTAATTGTTAAGTAAGTACACTAATTTAGGTAGGCTAATAAGATATGCAGAGGTGAACACAGAATGAGTAATGAAGCCTCTTGATAACTGAAATAATGCAAGTACGTTGGTACAGTAAATGGATTAGGTCGTTAAGATTGAAATGCATAAAAGAGCACATAAACAATTGCATGCAAAATAAGTAAGTTATAGAATGAACACAATAACAGTGATACAAAATTACGATGTTGGTACAATACTTGAATAGGCCTACTGCGTTCTTAACGGGAGAGTTAGTTTGAAACGGTATTGAAGACAATTTTAGGGCCTACGCGATTAGGCAGAGCTTGTGAAAGCACGCCGTAACAAAACACTGTAGGCTGAGTGAGGGCCGACAAGAAGCTTACCGCGACGCTGGATCACTCTGAAGACGTGTTGAGGGCCTACGTGAAGGAGGATGTGCTGAGGGCCTGTTAAGTACTTGTTGAACAGGCGCCGATCGAATTGTGGTGAGAGGATGAGTGACGAGCAAAGTGAGGTTTGTGGCTCGTAGCCTAATAGAAGTTTTACAGACCTGGGCTTCTGGTGATTGCTTCTGCAGGCGGACTGGCCTTTCGGCGAGAGAATCAGTGTTGAGGGCCGGTAGAGACTTGTTGATAAGGGGCGAACGGAAACTCCTGCAGTAGTGATGTTGCTTCTTGCAGGATGAAATTGTAGAGGGGCTTACTTGATGATAGACTTCGTGTATGCTCGACCGGAGCCTTGAAGGAACAGCGGGCCAGAGAGCGGCGGGTGGCGTGACGAGTGGTGCTACTGACGAAGGTGCTGAGAGTGAGGCGTGACGACGAAAACGAGAAAATGGCAAGTGAGAATGATTTGAGAAAGAAACTGCATTTTATAGGCCTTGGTGACGTCCTCTGGTGGTCGTTTCGGGAAATACCACAAAATCTGTTTCATGTGTGGGCCTGTTTCATGCCACCGTGTATAGCCTTTGTTTTGATTCCATGACTGATTGTGAGAACGGCGAGGAAAGGATTTCCGCTTGGCCTCTATATATGTATGATACTACTTACCTTTCCGGGTCCCGACAATAACCCAGTCTTACCTTTCCGGGTCCCGACAATAACCCAGTCTTACCTTTCCGGGTCTCAAATCAAAAACCGTAAATTAACTTCCGCAACATATATTTATATAAGGATCTTGTGGGTTATAACTAACGAAAATATCACGACAACCTAACCAGTCGTCAAGGCGTACAGTTGACCTAATCGGGCATTCAATTAACCTCCTACGAGTTAGGTTAATTGAATGTCCGGTTAGGTCAACTGTCCGCTTTGACGATTGGTTAGGTTGTCGTGATATTTTCGTTAGTTTTAATTGTGTGAAATGGTGGGTTATAACCCACAAGATTAAATATATGTTGGGATCCGGAAAGGTTATTTTAGTTGGAATATACGTCGGGACCCGGAAAGGTAAGTAGTACCATATATATAATATATATATATATATATATATATATATATGGTGCTAGGACAGTTCGCTACCGGACAGTTCGCTACCGGACAGTTCGCTACTAGGTCGCTTCGCTACCATATTCAAAAAAGTTTGTTAGTTAGTTGGTTAGTTGGTCACGCCACGTGGTTTACATCCAAACCATGCCCATACGAAAGTTTAATGTTTTTCAATTTTTTTTTAGATATATTCAGTTTCGTTTGTACCAATCTCACGACAACAATTGATTGTAATTGTGTTTTCTAAGAACTCAGAAGTGTACAAAATAATTGAAAATATATACTGCCCGATTCTAAGAAATACAAGTGTTAACAAATAACTTATATACAGCCTTGTTTGTGCCCATTCAACTATTTAGTTTTGTAATTGCTGATTTGCCCGTAACAGCTAATATGCCACGCATCTTGACTTCAAAAAGGAATAGAATAAAACTGATTGACGATCTAAACTATATCTATGACAAACATAAACAGAATGCTGATTGTTCGAAGCAGTATTGGATGTGCGAGAATCGCACGTGTAAGGCCAGGGTACACACCTATACAGACGACGAAGAATATACCTTTATTAAGACTGTTGCAAGCATAACCACAGTGTAACCGCTTCAACTGTAAATGCAAGAATTGCACAGCAAAACATAAAAGAAAAATCAGTTTCTACTCAAGATGCTTCTCGGACCGTTATATTCCGTGAAACAGCAAGTTTGAATCGATGTACTTTAGCAGAACTTCCATGGTATTATCTATAAGCCGCAGTATCAGACGTTGGAGACAAGTACAAAACCAGTCTCCTCCAATCCCACAAACACGACATGGTTATCTCATTCCGAATGAGTATTCTACACTCAATTGTGGCTCGACATTCCTCCGGTATGATAGTGAGATAGACGATACACAAAGAATTTTAATATTTGCAACAGATCAAGCTCTTGAGGACCTTAAGAAATTCAAGACTTGGGCTGGAGATGGAACATTTAAGTGTAGTCCCAACATATATTATCATTTATATACTCTTCACATTCAAGCCAAAGACTTTAGTGTTCCACGACAGTTTGCTCTACTTCCCGACAAGACTCAAAACACTTACAAACGACTTTTTGATAAAGTGAAAGAACTACTACAAAACAATGAACCTGCACATATGGTAATGGATTTTGAAAAGGCAGCAATCAATAGTTTCGTAAATGTGTTTCCTGATGCGAATATTACGTGTTGTTTGTTCCATCTAGCACAGAATACCTACAAACAAGTTGTACAAGCAGGTCTAAAGCAAAGATACCATGAAGATGATGATTTTAGCCTTAAGATTAGATGTTTTCCTGCACTTGCCTTTCTGCCAATTAATGATGTCATAGAAGGCTTTGAAGAGCTCATTGATGATGATGACATTCCACAAGAAATTGTCTCCTATTTTGAAACTAATTATATAGGAGTGAGAGGTCGTGGTCCGCGAAGAAGTAGATTAGATCCACTGTTTTCTATTGATTCCTGGAATGTTTATGAAAGGTCTGTAAATGGAATGCCCCGAACAAATAACAACTTGGAAGGTTTTCATAGTGCACTCAAACTTTCTGTGACAAGTTTACATCCAAGCATCTGGACTCTGATTAATGCCTTGAAACAAGAAGAAGCATTGGCAAGGACCAAAGTAGCCCAATTGAATCGTGGTGATGACCCTCCAAAGAAGTACAAGGACTGCGAACAGCGAATTAGAAGATTGCTGGACACCTATGATTCCGGAAACAAACTTGACTTCCTTCGGGCAATAGCTCACAATCTTAAATATTTTTAGCTAATTATTGTATTTTTTATATGACACATGTTTCCTACGTTCACGTTTGCAATTGTTTGTATGACAAACATTGTATTTTTTTATTTATATTTCTTATATATTTTGGATATTTTAATAAATTTTAATCAATAATTTTTAATAAACATTAACAAATATGTTTTATGTCTTAATAAACATCAACAAATATACCTCAGTTTATTTACCTATGTAAATATTGTTAATACAGCTTTATGTATAAAATAATATAACAATGATTTTAACCTTTAATGGTAGCGAAGTGACCTAGTAACGAACAGACCTAGTAGCGCACTGTCCGGTAGCGCACTGTCCGGTAGCGCACTGTCGAGTAGCGAACTGTCCAGTAGCGAACTGTCCAGTAGCGAACTGTCCGGCCACCATATATATACCTTTGGTTTTGCTTCCGCCCGATTTGTTCATTCTGACGAAGGTCAAGCTTTTCACTCCACCTTAGACCTACAGTTTAACGTGGAATCCGAACCACACCCCACCAGTAGCCCAATGTCTTAACCACTAGGCTACCCAGGGTACCCATATATATATATTATATATATATATATATATATATATATATATATATATATATATATATATATATATATATATATATGTATGTATATAAAAGGACGCGTGTGTCTGTCTGTCTGTTCCAGCCATAACTCCAAAATGGAAGCAGTTACAAACATGAAACTTCACACACATATTGATTAGGTCCCGAGGTTGTACACCTGGGTGTTAATAAATTAAATAATTAAAATTGCTGGACCCGAAAGCCCCAGCACCGCGATAAAACTACAGAAAAGAACGCAGCCGTGAAAATCTCGAGCTTCACATTCTGTCAAGATTTGTGAAGCTAAGATTTTCATGACTATAGTTTTGCATCAAAAACATTAAGAATTCGAAGGCTACTGGACCAGACAACATATCTAACGTACACCTTAAGCACTTGGGTCCACAAGGAATACTAGCTCTCACAAACATCAGCACATATTCATACCAACAATGTATTATTCCTGACATATGGAAACAAGGTAAAATTATTACACTACTCAAACCAAACAAAAATCCAACAGAACCAGCTTCCTATAGACCCATTACTTTATTATGCACACCTTCCAAAGTAACAGAAAGACTAATCTTACAAATCACCAACCCACACATACCACTATCGCCTACTCAACATGGATTCAGACCTTACCACTCAACCACAACATTACTCATTAACCTCACGCAGCACATCATGGATGGCATCAACTCCAGACGACCAGCTCAACGTACACTATTAGCAACAATAGACATTAGTAAAGCATTTGATGCTATCCCACGCTTCCCTCTCATAAACAAAATACTCAACACAAACATGCACAATAACACTAAAAGATGGCTGAGCAACTATCTTTCAGGTAGATACTCATATGTCACATTTAATGGAAAGTCATCAAAAAAAAGCTTTTTCCTAACGGGGTCCCTCAAGGCTCTGTTCTCTCACCAACACTCTTCAACTTATACATGCATGACATTCCAACACCCATAGATAACAAGCTTACCTTATCATCATATGCAGATGACATCACTCTAACATCCACCCACAACATCGACACCGCTACAAATAACCTACAAACATACATAAACAGTATACAAGACTGGCTCACACACAATAGACTCAAAGTAGCGCCCACAAAATCAAACATCACCTTGCTTACAAGCAACACACAATAACACCATATAACTCCACAGCTTACACTAAACAACACCAACATTCCACACACTCACAGGACCAAAATACTTGGTCACATACAACACATCATTATCTTTTGCAAACCACATTCGGGACATTAAAAACAAATGTACGTCAAGTCTTAACACGCTTAGGGTACTAACAAGCACAAACTTTGGACACCAGCAGGAAACAACATCACTCATATACAAACAATATATTCGCTCACTTATGGTCTATGCTAGCCCATGCTGGGAACCCATTATCTCAAACACATATATAAACACCTTACAGACAATACAAAACAACGCACTTCGTATCATTACAGGATGCACTCAAACAACACCAATAGAACACCCGCACACAGAAACAAAAATACTGAAAGTTAGGGAACATTTAGATATGAGGGGAACACAATTCATGGCAGCAGCGACAACTAACCCACAACACCCTTGCCACTACATGTACAATCACTCACCGACACCTCGCACCATTAAGGTAACACCAGAGAGACATTATAACCAAATACTCCATTCCATACCACGCCCCACAGACATCACACAGTACAAAAAACACGTACACACACACACACACACACACACACACACACACACACACACTAACCCACAAAGCACTGACACGACTCGGTCCGAATGCGGTCCTAGGTGCGAAGCCGCCACCCATTGACAGGTCAGAGACCAGCCTGAGCAGATCGGATCGAGTTAACTTAGCATGATTCCGATGTGGGCATCACCCCAACTTACGGACATACAAACACATATAAACACAGACTCGTTGTTGTGCTCTAGCACAACAACGAACACAACATCACTAGTGCGCTGAACCTCTGGTCCACTCCGGAGAGGGCGATCGGTTACCTGCGTGCCGCCGGCTTGCTCGATCAGGGTGGGCTGATCGGCTAACCAACACCAACAACAACAACTGACCCAATAAGTACCCCTCCCTCCCCAATTACTGTCGGTTCAATTATTTTGTCAATAAAAGTATAGAAAAGAACGCAGTCATGAAAATCTTGTTTCACATTGCCGCCCGTAATAATAATAATAAATAAAAAAAAATTTGTTGCTACAGTTTTCAAAGACTCCAGCACCGCAGTCTAGCGGGTATCGCCGAAGAAACCCAGAGGATGGTGGATTTACAACAACTGTCAAGATTTGTGGTTCTGAAATTCAAGTTGACAACAGGTGAATTGTTCTATATTGCCCACTCCTCTCTCGACTGTTCAATGCTCACAGCAATGTTGAAATGTGTAATTCCATCAAGTCCATAAAATATGCCTGCAAGTATGTAACAAAGGAACTGATATGGCTGTGTTTAGCCTTCAAAAGGATGTATTCAAGAATGATGAGGTTCATCAATATGAATTAGGCCGATATATCAGGGAAGATGAATATGCTAAGACTGCTCTACCACCAAATACCCAAGTATTTCATATGGAATAGTGGAAGCAAGAAGTGGGCCCCTCGAAAAGTAGGATATAATGCGCCAGAGCATCCTAATGTCAAGGCCAGTGATGCATTAGCTCGTGCTTACATTGTGCATCCTGACAATTCAGAATGCTTTTTCTTGCGTCTACTTCTACATGAGATCAAGGGGCCAACATCGTTCGAGGAACTGCGAACAGTGGACAGCAGAGTCTGTGAAACTTACAAACAAGCTTGCCAATTGAGAGGACTCCTTGAAGCTGATGCCCATTGGAGTAACACCCTGAATGAAGCAGCTGCTACACAGTCACCAATGATGATGCGGAATCTTTTTGCCATTATGCTCCACATGTGTGCCATATCTAATCCTCGGGAACTTTGGAACAACTACAAGAATGACCTTGCTGAGGACATTTTGAACCGGGCACAAATGCAAAACCAAAACCTAAATGTAGATTTCTGTGATGACATTTTCAATCAAGCTCTTATAATTATTGAGGACAAACTGAGAGATTTAGGTGGCTTTGATCTCAAAAGTTTCGGTCTCCCAGAGCCACAGCGAGTTAATATCAATGAGTTATCAACTGATGTCCTCAGAGAAACAAATTACAGCACTGACCAACTTGCTGAATACATACAGGAAAATGAACAACGTCTGGTTCCAGAGCAGAGACAAGCCTTGGACAGATTCACTGAAGATGTTTTCAATGAAAGTGGCAACATCTTTTTTTCTGGATGCTCCAGGTGGAACAGGAAAAACTTTTCTCATCAATCTCCTTTTAGCTCAAGTTAGACACAGAAACATGATTGCCCTAGCAGTGGCATCATCAGGTATTGCTGCTACACTTTTAACAGGAGGAAGAACTGCTCACTCAGTATTCGAGTTGCCTTTGAATTTGGCACGTGCAGAGGCACCACCCTGCAACATTGGAAGAGGAAGTGGCAAAGCAAGGGTTCTGCAGGAGTGTAAGATCATTGTCTGGGATGAATGCACCATATCTCAAAGCTGCGCTTGAAGCTGTGGACCGGACCCTGAAAGGACTTCGACGTACTGAGAAACTAATGGGAGGTGTCAATATGGTTTTGGCTGGTGACTTTCGCCAAACACTCCCAGTCATTCCACGTGGAACCAAAGCAGATGAACTACAAGCGTGCATCAAGGCTTCATATATCTGGAACAACATTTACCGACTCACCCTACCAACCGACATGCGAGTGCATTTGACAGGTGATGCTTCTGCTGGAAATTTTGCAGGAAGGTTACTTCAGCTGGGAAATGGCAAAATTGTTTCTGAGAACATGCATGGAATGGTATCAGTCGAAAACACTGGTCAAGCAGTCACAACACTTCAAGAACTCAAAGATTCAGTTTTCCCAAATGTTATTTCTCATTTCCGGAATCACAAGTGCCTTTCTGAAAGAGCCATCTTTGCACCAAAGAATGATGCAGTTGATACCATAAACAGAGGGCTACTCCTACAATTACCTGGTGAGATGCACCAATACAAGTCAGTTGACACTGTTCCAGACACCAACGATGCTGTCAATTATCCAACAAAATTTCTCAATTCTCTGGAGCCACCAGATGTGTCACCACACAATATACAGCTCAAGATTGATGCACCTATCATTCTTCTCAAGAATATGGACCCACCAACACTTTGTAATGGAACGCGGTTGGATGTAAAGAAGCTGTGGGCGCATGCCATTGAGGCCACAATAATGACTGGACATGCAGCGGGAAAGGATGTCTTCATTCCACGAATTCCAATCATTTCATCGGACTTGCCATTTCAATTCAAGCACCTCCAGTTCCAAATTCGACTAAGTTTTGCCATGAGCATCACCAAAGCTCAGGACCAGTCGCTTAAGGTAGTTGGCCTCAACCTACAGAAACCATGTTTTTCGCATGGCCAGCTTTATGTTGGATGCTCAAGAGTTGGTGACAGTAGAAATCTTTTAATTTTGGGTGCTGATGGGAAAACAGTGAACATAGCCTATCCCGAAGCACTGCAGTGATAACGTCATTGATTATATGGTATAAATATTTCATTTAATGTATTTTTCTCAAACATTTACAGTAATAATAATTGTACTGTTCTCCATTTCTCACTTCATGCAAGATCACTACTTGGTGCTAATTCACTAAATATCAATTATTTATGCACTTTATTTATACTTTTGAACCATTTGTTGAAAAATAAAGTTAATCTTCAAGACTCCTTTCCTTAACCTATCTTTACTTTATAGTTTATTTTCAACTTACAGTTACCATTTTTTTTAGACTAAATTTAATTCTGATGAAAGGCACAGAGTCAAGGTAATTTCATATATACTGAACCCGAGCGAAGCTAGGTAATTCTGCTAATATATATAAATATATAAAAGGACGTGTGTGTGTGTGGGTTAATAAATTAAATAATTAAGGTTACTGGGCCCGAAGGCCCCAGCACCGCGATTAAACTACAAAAAAAAGAACGCAGCCGTGAAAATTTTGAGCTTCACATATAATTAAAACTAGCGGAGCGACCCGGCGTTGCCGGGGTGGATGTTGAACGCTATATATACAGTATATTATATATAACCTTACCTTACCTTACAACCTTATAAAGGTTCCGCGCGATGATTCCTCATTTCGCGAAGGTCAAGCTTGTCGCCCCCTCCTCTCGAGTTGGCCTGGTGAAGTAGTTAGTTTCTTGTGTTCTCCACTTCACATAGCCAGGTACGCCCAGCTCATCGGGGATTGTTCTGAGCCAGGCGTCTAATCTTTTGAAGATGTCCACTGCAACTCTCTTCGTGTTTCGTAGGTCTTTGGGCAGCTGATTAAACAGTTTTGGTCCTCTCACCACAAAACTTTTCTTTCAGGGTTAAGGATGTTCCTTGTCTCGCCTTTAATTTAGGAATACGACACAGTCTACCGTTTCTACTTTCCGCCGTTGTTTGGGGAGTTATAGGGTTCAGAGTAAGATTAGGTACTAGTTTCTCCATTATTTTCCAAGTGTAAATAATGGTGTGTGTCTCTTCTCCTATCCAGTGAATATAGGTCTCGTTCGCATAACCTTTCCCAGTAATTTAGTTCTTTGCACCTATTGATCTTGGCTGTGAAGCTTCTCTGGATCCCTTCCAGCTGTCTAATATCTTCTTTTTTTGTATGGGGATGTCAGGACTGAGCAGTATTCCAAATTGGATATGATCAGGGTTTTCAGTAGCGGAATCATTACATTCGTATCCCTTCGTTTAAAGGTTCTCAATATCTTCCCCGTTATTCTCTTTGCTCTGTTTACTGCTATCTTGTTTTGTTTCAAATTTCGCATCATCTGTCATTACAACCCCTAAATCTTTTCCTCTAGAATTTCTCTGAATTTCCTGTCCATTTGGGGTATAATATTCCATGGATTTTAGGTCTTCTCTTTTTCCGTACCGAAACAGCTGAAATTTCTCGGTGTTAAACTTCATATTATTGTCTTCCGTCCACTTGTAGATTTTGTTTATGTCGGTTTGTAGAGATTCTATATCTTCTGGGTTTCTTACTTTTCTACTGATCTTTGTGTCATCCGCAAAGGATGTTACTGTGCTGTCTCTGGTAACGTCCTCATCTATGTCAGTTAGCATGATTATGAAGAGTAGTGGAGCTAATACTGTTCCTTGTGGTACCGAGCTGAGGACCTCTGATTCTGATGAAGATACTCCTTGTACTGTAACGGCTTGCCGCCGCTCACTTAGGAAATTATATACCCATTTTCCTACTTTTCCTGTTATTCCCATATATTTCAGTTTATGTATTATGATTCCATGGTCACACTTTCCAGTGCATTCAACAATGTTGTAGTGTTCCATTAATTGTGAGAGGCATGATCTGCCTGACCGAAACCCATGTTGGTTATCATTTAATTTTTTTCTGATTTTCCAAAAAGTCATAGACTTTCTGTCTATTCTTTCAAATATTTTAATGAGATGAGATGTAAGCGACACTGGCATATAGTTTTTGGCCTCTGATCGATCTCCTCCTTTATATATTGGGACTATGTTCGCGCTCTTCAGGATGCCCGGTATTTCTCCCGTGTCTAGTGATCGTCTCTATATCCAGTATAGGGGCTCAGCGATTGCATTCTTGCAGTTTTTGATCAGTGTGGCATTCCCTTTATCCGGTCCTGCCACTGAGTGTGTTGTAGTTTCCCTATAGCTTGTGTAATATCATCCGTCGTAAAGTCGAAGTCCGTTATACTTTCCCCTTGTATTTCTTCAAAGAACGTGTTTCTATCGCATATCAATTTGTCAGTTTTGAGGATACTGAAAGATGATTCGTACTGAGCTCTTAATATTTCAGATAATTCTGTTAGATCATCAGATAAAGCACTGTTCTCGTTTTTTAAAGGTCCGATAGTCGCATGGTTTTTCTACTTTCTTTTTGCGAAATTATAGAAGTACTTTGAGTTAGCCTTTATCGCTTCTCTAGCGTCGTCGTCTTTTTCTGTATGCTTCTCAATTAGTTCCTGTATGACGTCATCGATACTTTGCAGTTTATCATTTAATATTTTTCTGATGTTATCTTTAAAGTTACTTAATTTTACAGTCATTCTTTTTCTCTTTCGAAACAATGCCCTCTTTTGTCTCTCGAACCTGCTCCTCTTTCCTCTTTGTTGTATTTTAGGGACATGTTTTTCCACAATTTCTAACGTCTTCTCCTCTAAAGTCATTAGCATCTTCTCCGTTGTCTTGGCCTCGAAAATGGTTTTGCAATCTATTACTTCCATGCTGGATGTAACATCTTCCTAGTTTATAGCTTTGTAGTGAAAATAAAAAATTCTGAATTTGCTTCTTTCTGTTGTGCGTGTTCTTTCCTTTCCTGTTGCCTTTATATTAGTTATTTCAATGATGTTGTGGTCCAATATCATAGTTGGGGTCTTGGGGATATTTCTACCTTATCAATTAGATTACTGTTGTTTGTGAATACCAAATCTAGGCAGTTGTTTTTCTTGTGTTTTTTGTTATTTCTTGCGTTAACATAAATTCATCAGCTAGAGCTAGTAGCATTTTTACCTGCTCCTGGTCTTTTCGTGTGCCCCCCCCTTTTCCTGGTGTATACATATATTTTTTCCTATCCTTTTATAACTTATTTCATGAATGGGAAATTAAAATCACCACATAGAAAAATATTTGGGGTTGGAGAGTATAGCTCTTTTACCCAGTTCCTTACCTCTGTCATGGAATCTGAAAATTTTGAGGTTGGCGTGTTTGGGGGTCTGTACATTACCATTAGTACCGTATTTAATTTTTCAACTTTTGCTGCTACACATTCTACGTAGCTGCTTGAGGTACTTAGTCATTTCTGCCATATGCCTTTCGCGTGTGTAAATAGCAGATCCTCCTTTACGTCTCACTGTTTTGTCGGCTCGGAGGATGTTATAGTTGTCAATTTGTATTTCTTTTTTGTCAATACAGAACTCGCAATTTTCACAGTTCGCCTGGCAGTCCTTCAGATGAGTTTCCGTGAGGCATATAAAGTCTGCTCCGTCTTCTTGCATGAGTCCTTTCAGGTATAAAACTTTGTTCGAGGAATGGTCTGATTTAAGGCCCTGAATGTTGGCTACGATTATTTTTACTTTTTCTCCATCGTTTTCACATATATATATATATATAATATATATATATATATTATATATATAATATGCCTGGTTAGATAATCTGAATGCCTGGTTAGGTTAATTGAATGCCCGGTTAGGTCAACTGAATGCCCGATTAGATTAATTGAATGCCCGGGTAGGTTAATTGAATGCCCGGTTAGGTTAATTGTACGCACTTGACGATTGGTTAGGTTAAGTCGTGATATTTTCGTTAAAGCTAACGAAAATATCACGACTTCACCTAACCAATCGTCAAGTGCGTACAATTAACCTAACCGGGCATTCAATTAACCTACCCGGGTATTCAATTAATCTAATCGAGCATTCAGTTGACCTAACCGGGCATTCAATTAACCTACCCGGGTATTCAATTAATCTAATTGGGCATTCAGTTGACCTAACCGAGCATTTAATTAACCTAATTGGCATTCAGTTGGCATAACCGGGCATTCAATTAACCTAACCGGGCATATACTGTGTATATATATATATATATAGAGGGACTAGTATGTTTCATGGACTGCTCTCGATTTTCCTACGAAATTGCAAACAAGGACAGTCGATGACCCTGATTTTGTTTCTGCAATTGGTTTTTTTGAGAAATGATAAACAAAAATGTTATTGGATATTGAATAAATTTATTTACCGAAACGACGCAATACACACCAACATCTTTTTGAATAAGTCCGAGTTGGTGTGGCGCTTACGCCATACAAGTTAGGTCAGGTTAGGTTAGGTTTCTCAAGAAAACCGATTACAGAAACAAAATCAGGGTCATCGACTGCCCTTGTTTGCAATTTCGTAGGAAAATCGAGAGTAGTCCATGAAACATACTAGGTCCTATATATATACAGGGTGTCCCAAAAGGTATGGCCTAAAAACAAACTTTTACAATTTTTCTATTATAAATGATAGAGTTAAAGAACAATGATAAAAACAGGCATGAATGCTTTAAGTTTTATTTAATATAATTAGTAAACCTCCACATGATATCCACCGTTCACAACAACTAGTCTAATTCTACGTTCAAATTATAAATTTCAGGCAGGAAAATTACTTAATGATTTCAGAATTCATCATTTAAACAGTTTACGGCACTTCCGGCATCAACTACAGTACGAGGCTATTTGATGTGTTAGGCTAAGGAACTAGGCTAAGTTAAGCTAAGCGCCGTTTTATGACATACGGTATGCGCATCACTGACACCAGATTTCATACGTTCAGCTTTTTTAGAATTTAAACGTAGAATTAGACTAATTGTTGTGAACGGTGGATATCATGTGGAGGTTTACTAACTATATTAAATAAAACTTAAAGCATTCATGCCTGTTTTTATCATTGTTCTTTAACTCTATCATTTATAATAGAAAAATTGTAAAAGTTTGTTTTTAGGCCATACCTTTTGGTACACCATATATATATATATAATGAACAGGAACACCAGAGAAAATACAAACATCCTTCAAGGTTTAATAGTACCAACGTTTCGGAATGCACTAATTCCATCTTCAGGGCTAAAACAATAAAATTCCAAATCACATACAAAATTACAAAATACAAATTGCTTAATAACAATTTAAAATAAACTTAAAAAATTATAAAAAGTAGCTAAGAAAATGTAAAACATTAAAACTAAAAGGTAAATAAATGTGAAGTTAAAAAGTTAAAATTATAAAAAGTAAAAGCATTAAAACTGAAATGTAAATAAAATAAACTAGTACCTTAACCAAAACATAGCAGATCTATCGATGATTCGTCAGAATTTAGGTCTGGTTTTAGTTTATAAATAAACAGAGACTCCATAATTTTAAGCTTAAGGTCAGAGCTTCCAGCAGCAAGTACGGTGAAATTAGACTGTGAAATTGGGTGGTTATTGTTGTGCGAGTGATTACGTATGAGAGAATTAGGTGGTTTGCCAAGGGGTAAATTTGTACGGACCGATTTACCGAGATGTTCGTAAATACGAGATTTTAAATGTCTTTTAGTTTTACCTATATATGACCCCATACAGTGGTCACACTTGTATTGATAAACTATAGATGACTTAAGAAGTGTAGGAATAACATCCTTATATTTAAATAAATGGTAAATCGATTTAGACGGGGTGAATATAATTTTTATACACAGTTGTGGGTAGAATTCCTTGAGCAATTTTAAAAGTTTATTTCTAATGCTAAAACTTGAGGTTCCCATATAGGGCAAAGTGAAATACAGGATATCTTTGGGGACTGTAATTAAGTTTCTAGTTGTAGGGCTTATTAGTCTATTTAAGGTTCTGCCTATTGTAGTCTCCACCAGTCTAGAAGGGAAATTATTCTTGGCAAGGAGTTTTCGGATGAAATCTAGTTCATATATATATATATATATATATATATATATATATATATATATATATATATATATATATATATATATAGGTGGACCGGATGTCAGTTTTTCAACATCTGCGGATGCTGATTTTTAATTTCAATATCAGCGGATGCGGATATTTAGTTAATCTATCAATATAATATAGAATTATGGATATATGACATAATTTTTCAAATTTCATGATATTACTATTATGGCAGGCAATGCATAAAAATTAAAATTAATATTAATGTTTCCATTATGATAAAACTAATAACTTTCTCAAGAGTTTCAGCCACAGAAAATTCAATGAAACAAGTTTCATTCAATTTTCTGTGTTACCAGGTATTTATATTTTGAGGTTTATATATTTGTTTGTTCATTAATAATTCACTGTACAACAAATTTTCGGTTCAGAAAAAAAACGGGAATAACATTCGGTCATTCTTAATATTTCGAGTGTGCTGATTCCAAATCTGAAGAGTTTTTTTCTACCACGTCACGTTTTTTTGTAATGACTGCTTAAAATCTTCATACCAAAAAATAAGAATATATTGATAAACAGATAGGCTTTATCATATGGAACAGTTTAATTATTGCTATACTTCAACATATATGCACAAAATTAACATAAAACTCTCGTATTATACCCTTTTCAATTCATTATTTGTATTTAAGCTGGCGTTTGTGCGATGCTTCTGGTTGGTCACGCTTTAAATTCCAGCAGAAATCGGCCAGCATAGCAGGACTCCACTTCCCTTTGTATCGGCTCTTCATTGTGGCTATATCTTGGTGGAATCTCTCCCCGTGTTCGTCGCAAACAGCAGATGCGTTTTCCGGAAAGAATGAGAGATGTGAATGCAAAAAATGAATTTTCAATGACATCTTACATCCGAGACGTTGGTATGAGTTGATAAGTTGATCCACAAGTGCAGCATAGTTGTCGTATTTAGTCTTTCCTAGTAGACCGCTGCACACGTTTTTGAATGCAAGCCAGGCTGCCAACTCAATCTCATCCATCACCGCTTCAAAGTGTTCGTCTAGCATGAGTTGGCGAATTTGAGGGCCGACGAATATGCCTTCTTTAATCTTGGCATCACTTATTTTTGGGAATTTTTCCTTTAGATATTTGAAGGCAGGCTTATCCTGTTTCAACGCCTTTGCAAATTGTTTCATCAGCCCTAGTTTTATGTGAAGTGGCGGCAAGATAACCTTTTCCTTTCGTACTAGTGGTTCGTGAATATCATTGTGAGATCCAGGTGAGGAATTGTCTCGCGGCTGCCATACTGGGCGTGTTTAGTGTTCAGACCTTGCTCGGCTATCCCACTTGCATAGGAAACACATGTATTTTGTATAGCCAGTTTGTAATCCATTGAGAATAGCCAAAACCTTCAAATCTGCACAGATAAGCCATTCATGTTCATTGTATTTTATACAGTCCAGAATAAAAGCAACATTGTTATACGTTTCTCTCAAGAACAGAAGGCATTGTGTTCCCATTGTGTAGCAGTACACCCTTAACACTGTACAGCGATGCATCAATGAACAATCTCCACTGATTCGGTTCATAGCACAAACCCAGAGCATCGAACAGACCATGTAAGGGGTTCCAAAAAACCTTAGCCCCCCCATTTGCAGCTTACATGTTTACTTATATCGAAATAGTTTTTAGTGATTATAAAAATATATAAAATTCTTTATTTATTGCAGGTATTAAAATTACTCTAGCTGATAAAGTGATAATATAATGGCTTCTCAATTAATTGGTGATTCGGAGAGGCAACGTGTGATAGATTGCATACGAGCAATAACATTTCGGGAAGGTTAGTGGTAAGATCATTCGACTGTACCATCATAGGCAAGGTTTAAAGCCTTGGCATGAACTTCCAAAGCCAAGAAAAACTCAACTTAACATCGATGACAGAATGTGGTTTGCCCATTATCTTGAAGATTGGGATGTGGATGATTTCATGCATTTAGCTGTCTCCGATGAATTTTTTGTTTACGTAACACATCGGCCTAACTACCAAAATGATCGAGTGTGGGCCACAATACCAGATGAAATCGATGACAATGAACATTATCGCGAATTATTAAAAAGTCCAGACTGTGTTGGTGTGTTTGTTTTGTTCATTGCAAAGAAGCTCATGTGGGTGCTGAAGCCAAATGGTCAGAGTTGGGATGGACAATATTTTCGTGATATTATTCTATCCTAGCATGTCATTCCTTTTCTAAGAAACCCAAACACTGTTATGGATGTCGATCAGGTCACACTTCTGCACGATAAGGCCCCCTGCTTTAAGGCATTAGCCACTCAACAGTTGTTGCGGAACCATGAGATCAATTTCTTTGGAAATGAAGAATGGCCAGGAAATTCTCCTGACCTGAACGTCTGTGAACACATTGGATCAGTTATAAAGGGCAAGGTTGAATGTCTCTTATTTCAAAAACCTGCAGCAAATCGATTTTCGAAGGATACAATGACGCAACACATTGAAACTGTTTTAGCAAATTTGCGTAACGATCAAGATCTATTCACGTCACTTTTGGCAAGCTACCCAAAGCGAATTCAGGCTGTCTTGGAAGCCAATGGCGGGAACACCAAGTTTTAATTGTTTCTCACTAAATGCAGGATTAAATTCTCTTTTGTAAGGTATGTTTAGTTTTACTGTACCTCTAATGGTTTAGGCCATGGGCGGGGGGCTAAGGTTTATTGGAGCCCCGTATATCAATGCAATAACAAAGATTGTTCTTCATTGTGAAATATTCCTGCAAATCCAAGAAGCGCCTTCGGAATGCTGTAATTCGTACGTCTTCCGCCAGCAGATTCCATTCTTGTAGACGTAAGGCCAGCAGTTCACTTTGTTGCTTGGTAAGTATTAAATCACGGACCAAATCAATGAGTTCAGGCTGCGTGATGAGATGTTATTCTTTCTTGGACTCGACTTGAGCTTCATAGCATTCGCCGTCTGATTCCGATTTGTCAGAGTCTGTGTTATCGGTCGGCATTTCAGCTGGAGGATGAGGGATGGGTATATCTAGAATGTTCCACAGGACGCATAGCAGAACGATTTGGGTAGACTATAGCCTTTTTCCCTTTTCTGTTGCAACCTGTAATGTGAGACAATAGACATTGTTGACTACTTCAGATAGCATAATTGTGTAATACATTATGCGGAGCAGGATATGCTAAAATGTGCTAAAAACAACAAATTTGACGTATATTCAGAAAAATAAAAGATTCAAACCTGTGATGTTCGTTAAGCAGAAATAGCAATCAGTTGAATGGTTCAGCGGCTCTCTCCATACTATTGGGACACCGAATCCCAGACCAGGACCGGTGCCTTTGAACCATGCAGATAACGAGCTTGTACAGCTCACACAGCAGATATGAGGCGCCCAGTGCTTGTCCTGATCACCAACTTTACATGCGAAGTATAATTCATAAAGCTTTTTCACATAAGTCAACTTCCTTTTATACTGTTTTAACGTTAATGTCCCACAAATATAACAAAAACTGTCTGGCGAATTTTTGCATTCTAGGCATTGTAGCATAACATCAATAAAAACCTGTAAAATAAGAAATTGATAGATCAATTTGCAATTTCACACAATATAGACGTTGTCGGTGAAATATACAGGGTGTCCCAGAATTAACTATCTATTTCAATGAAATCGGACAAATTTTTTAAAAACACACTTTTATTTATGTTTATCATGTTTAATATGTGTTAAAAATGTATAAATTTCTAAATTTTTTTCATAATTTTATTTTCATAATTTTTTCATTATCTGGTCCAATGAAAGACCGTCTGAAGTCATAGAATGGCAGAGAGACTCTCCAAAAGTTAACGTGTGGCTTGGAATGACCAAATCCAAAATTTATGGCCCATTCTTCTTTGCGGAAGCAACTGTAACAGGTACCGTCTACCTTGATATGCTTCAGCAGTTTCTCGAACCACAGCTTCTTGATGATAGCATTCTTGATAATGTTGTGTTTCAACAAGATGGAGCAACATGTCATTATGCTCTATTTGTTCGAGAATACCTCAACAGACGCCTTCCGAATCGGTGGATTGGACGTGGAGGACCTCGACCTTGGCCTCCGCGTTCTCCGGATTTGACACCCCTGGATTTCTTTGCATGGGGTTTCATAAAAACAAAGGTTTATCGCCAAAAGATCAATGCTTCTTGTTGAAACACATCATTATCAAGAATGCCATCATCAAGAAGCTGTGGTTCGAGAAACTGCTGAAGCATATCAAGGTAGACGGTACCTGTTACAGTTGCTTCCGCAAAGAAGAATGGGCCATAAATTTTGGATTTGGTCATTCCAAGCCACACGTTAACTTTTGGAGTCTCTTTGCCATTCTATGACTTCAGACGGTCTTTCATTGGACCAGATAATGAAAAAATTATGAAAATAAAATTATGAAAAAAATTTAGAAATTTATACATTTTTAACACATATTAAACATGATAAACATAAATAAAAGTGTGTTTTTAAAAAATTTGTCCGATTTCATTGAAATAGATAGTTAATTCTGGGACACCCTGTACATAATTTGATAGCTGTTATTCAATAATACTCACTTATAGCACCGATTTATGATAAAATAGGGCTGACAATTTTGTTTTAAATGATTAATGAAAGAAATTTTTCATAAAATCAAAGTGGAAACACAGAGCCGAACACCACCGCCACAGCATATGCATGACTGAACAAAATGTAAAAGATGCGTTCAGAGAACCAGTGGTTCTCAAAATGATACAATGAAATAGGGTAATTTTCATAAAATCGGCGGATGATACAAATAAATGAGTTATTTTCGCAATCTACGCATATAATTAGCCATAAAAATGACGACCTCATTTCTGTTTTTTTTTTCACTGTTGTACAGTGTAATTAATACTTTACATGAAGTGTGCATGACTGGGCCTTATAAGCTAATTTAATTGTAAATTGCATACTTTCTTAGAGGTAATATCCGCATAACATCCGCAGTCAGAAGTGCTGATGTGGATGTTAAAAATGATGCGGATATCCGGTTCACCACTAATATATATATATTATATATATATATATATATATATATATATAATAAATTTTAGGGTGTCCCAGCCTCACATGTGAAAATAAAAATTTGCAAGAGTCAAATCGCACACCCCTTTAATTAATTACACTTGAAGAAAGCAAAAAATGGGCGAAATTTCATTGGCCTATTAGGAGGGGAAGGGTCCCCTCATTGACCTTGTTTATTCGACCCTATGTGAACAAACGTAAATGCTCAGCATTAATCATTCTAGAATGGAAGAATGAAATGTAAATTCTTTCTAATGACTAAATTAAAGGAAATGGAAATTCTTCCTAATGGCACATTTCATTTCCGGGGACAGAGGATCTTTTTGTCTGCTGAGGGGAACTGCTGGCGGTGGTATTCGACGACTTGGTACACGAGCTGCCGTTCCTCCTCGTTTTTTGTCAGGCCCTCGTTGAAATCTTCCGCCAGTTTCACCGCCCGTTCTGCCCCATCGTTCACAGACTTCAACGATGGTGCACATCCTTCGAGATCTTTGGGGGTTTTTGGAACCGGCAGCTTCAGGCAATGAAAAAGGTTTTGAGTCCTTTTCGTGACCAAGGTGCTCAAATCCGACCGTCTCACGGTCAAGACACTCTTTCCCTCCAGCCGACGCAGATCTTTTGGGTTTTCGGTCTTCTTGTGCAGGTTTTGGAGCATGGCCGTCTTCTCTGCATCGGTGGTTTTGGAGGAGAACATAGCGAGTCCGGCTAAATCTTCGCTTAGGTACCAGAGGTGGCCCCGGAATTTCGTCAATGCGGCGGTACCTACATCATGATCCACCGCCTTGTACCGCTCTAGGTCCTCCAACAGCTCCAGGTCATTGACGGGCGCGTCCGCCGTTAATGGAGCCTCGAACCACCTCTGGAGGTAGATGGTGACGGCAAAGACGTTTATCCTGCGTAGTGACCGGACCTCGTGAGCGGTCAGGTGGAATTGGTTTCGGAAGATGAACATCTTAAGACAGTAAATGCCTTTGGCCATCCACCTGGCCCGGTGGTATGCTCCAGGACGATTGTACCGGAGATCTCGTTTGCCATGACCATCGAGGAAGACCAGAGCGAGGATCAGGAACTCCCGGTAATCGTCTCTTGGGTGGCCAACTTCAAGCTGGTCTTTAATGAAGTGGACAATCTGCTCTTTTTTCAACGCCACCCATTCCGAAAGGATGTCGCTTGGGCCATCGCCGTTGAACGGAGAAGCCTGCTTCTGGTCGATGAACTCCCATTGGGATTTGAAGCGAGCGAACAGCGCAATTTCGGGGCCAGAAGACCTGAAGAACAGGTCAAAGACTGAGGTGATTACCAATTCCATCATGTGGTGTCTGCAAGCCAGGAAAAGAACGCGGCGGTCCATACCGGTATTCGCCGCTGTTGTGTCGAAGCAGAGACCGGCAATCCATGGTTGAACTTGCGGCCAATCGTCCAGCACCTTCAGAACAGCTCCAGCCATCCGCTGTCCCGTGCTGTCAGGGATTTTTGGGATCGCCAACAACTTCTCAAGATTCTTCCCGCTGACCAGCACTGGTATGCGATCCGATTTCCCTCCATCCGAATCAGGGAGGAGTTTGCCATCAAAGTGGACGACAAGCGGCGTATCAGGATTGAACTCGGTCTTGATTCCGGCTGCCAAGTTCTTCCTGGACTTCTGCCGTGAACGGTGAAGACTTGATTTGGACAAGGTGACCGAGGATAACACAACTCCCGCGGCAGCGAGTGCTGGAGCCACAATGTGCATCGCTTGGCGTACTGAGGTTCCAGTTCGATCCAGGGCTGCAGCAAAATTGGGATATTGGATGATCTTCCTTGCCGACACTTGGCCGTCCTTGGGAGCGGATCGAGGAGCCGAAGGACCAGGAGAGGAATATTAGACATCATCATTGGATGCTTCGGCCATGGACTCCGAAGAAGAAGACCCACTTTTCACCGTTCCTTTTGCTTGCAGTGAGTCCATCTCTTCGCGGCTTTTCTTCTTCCTCTTCTCTTCAGCTGCTCGGCGTTTCTCCCGCTCCGCTGCCCTGCGAGCAAACTCCAGGTCCTCTCCTCCGATGTACATCTTCCGCACGGTTCGCTGGTCATTCAGAAATTCTCGATCTTCGGGGACTTTGATGAGTTTCATGGCGTTGGCATCAGCTGTTTCGAACAGTGTATTCAGGTTGGCTTGGAATCCCTTTTCCCGCTCCAGTTGCTTCTCTCCCCGACGGTTTCGGTTTCTGGCAACCTTCTCGTAGTCCGTGGAGAGGGCCTTGATCCTCTCGACGCACTTGGGCTTGTGGGAGGTCGGAATAGATGCCCGAGCCCACACCGCCATAACCTCATCAGCTACCACATTGGCAGCTTCCGCCGTGGACGTTTTTTTCTTCCGAGTGAAGAACAACAGACGTCGAAGAACATCTCCCACTGTCGGGAGTTGACACAGCGTTTCCAGGGGTTCATTTCGCAACACCCCCACCAACCACACAGTCTCCTGCTTTCTTGTATCCATAACCTGAAAAGAAATATGCTACAATTAGTATAAGGTAGAGAGTAGCCGTTCAGCAGTAGTAACACATGGTTTGAGGGGACCCTTAAAATTAAAGAACACGAATGAAATTCATCTTGCTGGCATGTTTTCACGAGTGGAAGAAATTAGGGGTGTGTGCATGACAAACTTCAGGAACAAAAAAAATTGGGACACTAATATATATATATATATATATATATATATATTATATATATATATATATATAGCAAACGTAACAGTAACACCTATCTTTAAGAAAGGCGATAAAGGTGCGGCGGGAAATTATAGGCCAATCAGTTTAACGTCTGTTGTAGGTAAGCTACTGGAATCAATAATTAAGGATCGTATAGTCGAACACTTAGAATTGCATAACTTAGTTAGAAATACGAAGCACGGTTTTAGGCGAAACAAATCTTGCTTAACTAATCTTTTAGAATTTTTTTCAAAGCGTGGTTTACGTTTACGATAGTCATCGGGCGGTTGATGTAGTGTATTTAGATTTTCAAAAAGCGTTTGACACCGTACCGCACAAAAGACTCATTGAAAAAACTAAGGCTCATGGAATCAGGGGTGTAGTAATAAATTGGCTAGAAGAGTGGTTGCGAGGTAGGAAACAGAGGGTGGTCGTTGATGGAGCGGAGTCGTGTTGGGCTAATGTAGCGAGTGGCGTTCCTCAGAGTTCTGTATTGGGCCCCTTGCTTTTTCTTATATATATTAACGATTTAGATGTCGGCCTAGTCAGTACAGTTTCAAAGTTTGCGGATGACACGAAGTTAGGTGGTAGGGCGATTAATGACGAAGATAGAGGTAAAATCCAGGAAGATCTGAATAAAATCGTTGATTGGTCAGTCACATGGCAAACGAGGTTTAACGTTGATAAGTGCAAAATTTTACATATAGGTTCGCGTAACGGTAATTTTGCGTATAACACTGGTATGCATATGAAATGTTTTTGTCTGCTGTGAGGGTTTTTTCAACTCATATTATATAATTCGACCATGCTGAATTCGAAAATGACATTGGTTTTCCTCAATCAGGTCAGGTTTTTTCTCTATTGGCCATTTATTATAAGTCCAATTTTATCCCCAAATTTATTGATTTTTTTTAGCTTAAACACTGTAGATACGAGAAATATTATAAGAACACTCGTGAAAAATGAAAACATTGTGTGAATAAATACTTTTATTCATACAATGAATATGGAAAAAAGTTTATTAACGAATGAATCAAGTTTTTTTGGCTTTCCGTCTGTGTTTTTCTTCGGGCACGTCTCGCGTCAAACACCAGCGATAGTCCGCCAGCATATTGATATCCCAGTTTCCCTGGTACCTCTCTTCCATTATTTTGATATCTTGGTGAAATCGTTCACACTGTTCCTCACTATAATCCCCGCAATTTTCAGGAAAATAGTCCAAGTGGGACCACAAAAAAGTGCATTTTTATGGACATGCGCGACCCATGAGCTTTGAAAGCTTCCATCAAGTTTTCGACAACGGACTCGTATTCTGGACTTCTACGCTTGCCAAGAAAATCAGTGACAACTGATTTGAATGCCTGCCAGGCATTCTTCTCAGTTGGAGTCATTGCGTTTTCGAACTGAGTATCCTTGATCAAAGTTCGAATTTGAGGACCATCAAAAACCCCAGCATTTAGTTTAGCATGAGATATATGAGGAAATTTACTCTCGAGATATCGGAATGCTGAACCCTCCTTATTCATTGATTTGATGAAATTTTTCATCAAGCCCAGCTTAATATGAAGTGGTGGGAGCAAAATTTTTGTTGGTGGTACAAGGGGCACTGAAACGACATTATGCGACCCAGGTTCAAAATTCTCTCTGGATGCCCATTCACGCTGTGCATAGTGCTTCTTATCCGCTCGGCTATCCCATTTGCAGAGGAAACATGGGTATTTCGTGTATCCTCCTTGCATTCCCAATACAAATGCCACAATCTGAAAAAAAATGAAAATATTTAAAGAATTTAGAGAATTTGTTCTATCAGATAAAAAAATCTATGCATTGGACTGTATCACTTCTGTGGGGAAGTTAAGTGTTCTTACACGCTCTCAAATAACCTTTGGAAAAACAACATAGTCAATAGCAATAGTTTACTTATGATATTAGTATTACCTTCAAATCTCCACAGATCCTCCAGTTATGTTGGTCGTATACGAGAGCATCCAGTAAAATTTTCATGTTATCGTAGCTCTCAGTAAGTTGTACGGAATGTGCTACAGGGACTGATGCAACCCTATTCCCAATGTTGAGAAGTACTGCTTTCAAACTTCGTTTAGACGAGTCTATAAATAGCCTCCATTCTGATGCGTTATATGGCAGGCCCAAGGATTCGATTAGCCCCTCAACATTGCAGCAGTACACTAAGGAAGAGGTATTTTCGTGCACTGCAAAAAACCTGCGGAATTCTTCCTCTCGTTTCCTATACCAGGAGAATGTTGTTCCCGGAGCCAGCAAGTTGTCCTCTCGAAGTCGTGAGCCCAAGATCTCGGCAGCTAATTTGGAAAGTCCTAAATCCCTGGTAAGATCATTAAGTTTGGCCTGGTTGAGAGGCCTCAGCTCATTTGAAGCGGTATTTTGAGGTATATACGACTGGGACTGGGCATTGGTCATTGATTCATCATCAGAATCATCGAAGTCCAGGGTTTGAGGTAGGTCGGGTATTGGAATTCCAGGACCATGGGGTACAGGTCTCATAGCAGAAGGAATGTCAGGGTATACAACAATGTGTTTATTCTTCTTGTTAACTCCTGAAAATAGAAACACAGAAACATGTATATAAAACTTGCATATGAAATAGAAGAAGCATTCAGACAGTGGCGGCTCGTGAGGGAAGGCTGCGGTCTGTAAGATATGAAATAGGTCGATGGAGTCTGTATATTTTCTTTCTTTTTCATTCATATTGTCCCTTCGGGGACAATATGAATGAAAAAGAAAGAAAATATACAATCATTGTATATGTAAATGTAACTTGTATAACAATATGTATGTGTAAATGTATTTTCTATAACAATATGTATATGTAAATGTATGATTACCATTATGGTGAATATTATGCTATATATGGTGAATATTACATTATGGTGAATATTATGTCAAGTTTCATACGAGGATTTCAAAATATTTAAGAAAAATAAATTTATAAGCCCACCTTGGAGGTTTGTCATGCAGAAATAGCAATCTGTCACGTGATCCTTTCCTTCTCTCCAAATCATGGGAATTCCAAAAGGCAAAGATTTCGCTCTGCCTTTGCTCCATATTCTCAAATTTTCAATGCACGTCTTGCAGCACATATGAGGGGCGAAATTTTTGTCCTGGTCCCCTAGCTTAATTCCAAAGTATGCTCTATACATTGTCTTCACAAATTTAGTGATTTGGGACTGGTTATTTGGCATGGTAACCGTCCCACATATGTAGCAGTCTATTGGGATCATTTTTACACGCTCTATTCATTATGAAATATTTTATCTATATGCCTGAAAAGTAAAAAAAGATGATATACAAGTGAAACAAGTGATGATAGATGTTACTGTTCCAATTCCGCTTTGACAAAATCACGAAAAATTCTATTTTACTTATGAGGCCATAGCCGGATAACCTGAGCTGATTGAGAAAAACGGATTGCAGATTCGAAATCAGCAGGAAAACCTCTATAAGAATCACTTACAAAACCCTTGACAGCAAAATTGATGCATACCAGTGTAATATGTCAGGGAAGGAGTTAACAAGCGTAGAGTAGGAAAAAGATTTTGGAATTATAGTCACTGGTGATTTAAAAGTAGCGAAACAAAGTACAGCAGCGGTCAATAAGGCGAAGAAAGTGTTAGGTTTTATAGCTCGGAATTTTGAGTACAAATCGCGCGATATTATAGTTCCTCTTTATAACTCATTAGTTAGACCCCATTTGGAGTACGCGATCCAATTTTGGAATCCGCATATGCGCAAAGATATAGACAAACTCGAAAGAGTTCAAAGACGAGCAAAAGATGATTCCGTCGCTTAGGTCAAAGTCGTACGAGGATAGGCTTAAGATGTTAAAATTGATTACACTCGAGACTAGGAGACGAAGGGGTGATCTAATCCAGGTTTTCAAAATTATGAATGGGTTCGATAACGTAGATAGAGATAGCTTTTTCGAAATATCTCAATATAATAGGACTAGAATTAACGGGTGTAAGTTGACAAGTAGAAGGTTCGAGACAGCAGTTGCGAAAAACTTTTTTACGCATAGAATAGTAAATAGCTGGAATAGTTTGCCGGTAGAAGTAATTAGTAGCACGTCTATAAACATGTTTAAAAATCAATTAGACGCATATGTTGATAGATTAGGTATAATTTAAGGTAGTAAAATTAAGGCTTTGTGGTTCGGAACCCACGTAAAATTGTAGGTCCCCTCCGCCATTACGGAGGACATGGACAGTACACAATTACGAACACAGTTAGGTAGACCAACCATGAGTGGATCCTAGGGTCTTTGTTGGTCTGAAACATATATATATATATATCAGTCAACATCCACCCAGCAACGCCAGGTCGTTCCGCTAGTATATATATATATATATATATATATGGGCTACGTCGTGGCCAATGTCGAACACCGCTTCCCGGAGATCAGCGAAGTTAAGCGACATTGGGTCTGGTTAGTAGTTGGATGGGAGACCGTCCTCCACGCTCAGATTATGTAGCGACCCGTGTTCGGATCCCACGTAAAGCTGTAGGACCCCTCCGTTATATGACCTTAGACGTTGCGAAGGTTAAACAACCTCAATTAATATATATATATATTATATATATAGTGTATATATATATATATATATACACGTATATGTTAGTGTCTAAAATCAGGCTATATATATATATATATATATATATAGAAACAGTAGTAGGGTACATGGGGACATTTTTAAGTGAAAATAACGTTCGTGTCAGAAGGAAAAATTTACGAAGAAACTTTAAAGAAAAATTTATCGCTATCAAAAACGGAGTGAGACAAAATTAAAAGAAGATAGAAATTGAAAGATGCTAAAACTTTTTAATAGGTTTGTCATTAAGTGAACATTATCGAATTAATTACACCTATTAGGTTCTTCAATTGCGTTTTCCAGTTATTTTCCATTCAACGGATTCGTTAAAAACAGCCTTCGGTCGATTTAATTTCGGAGTACTGTCAACATACTGGCAATTCCAATTCCAATAAACCTACCATCTTTCGCAGTTCCCCATTTTATTATTTTTATTATAGAGTCTAGATTACAGTATACCGGCCCTATTTTATATCCATATATATATATATATATATATATATATATATATATTATATATATATATATATATATATATACCGGGTGTTTCAAAAGTCCCTCACTAATTTGATTTTCAATTTTCTTTGCAGCTAATCGACCAACGACGTTCATCTTGTGGTAAACTCTTACTCAGTAGTTGAGAATTTTTTTGAGTCTACATTTGAAGTTTTGCTCCGTTTTCTTCTGCTACCATGCTGACTCTAGAGCAGAGGTGTAAAATCGCTGCATGGCAGGAGGTTTTTCAATCTGTGGTCGAAGTGCAGCGACGATTCCGGGCAGTCTACGGATAGCATTATGCACCAGATAGGAACACCATCGTCGCCACCCACCGGAAGTTTATGGAGACCGGATCCGTAAAGGACAAACCACGATCGGGAAGACCTCGAAGTGGGCGGAGTGAGGAGAATGTCGAAACTGTCCGTGAGGCGTTTACTCAGAGTCAAGGAAAGTCCATTCGGCGAGCTGCTGCGGAACTGAACATCAGCGCGACATCTATCCAACGGATTTTGCGGCGTGGTCTCAAGCTGTATCCGTACAAGATCCAGGTGGTTCAGAAGCTGGAACCTCAAGACTACGATTGACGGGTGGAGATGTGTGAGACACTGCTGCATCACTACGAAAGAGACCCATCGATCCTGGAGCACATGTGGTTCAGCGACGAAGCTCTCTTCCACCTTTCTGGTCGCGTCAATCGGCACAACACCCGCATCTGGGGAACTCACAATCCTGCGGAGATCCGTGAACATGAAAGGGACACGCCGAAATTGGTCGTCTGGTGTGCCATCTCCTCAGCTGGGCTGATTGGTCCGTTCTTCTTCCGGGATCAAGATGGAAATTCCGTGAACGTCAACGGAGACAATTACCTTCGTATGCTTCAGGAGTTCTGCATCCCCCAACTGTCAGCTGTAGCTGACATGCAAGAAGTCATTTTCCAGCAAGACGGTGCCCCTGCTCATTACTCGCGTGAGGTTCGCTCATTTCTGAATAAGCAGTTCCCGGATCGGTGGATTGGTCGCCGTGGTCCCATCGAATGGGCTGCTCGCTCGCCTGATCTTACCCATGCGACTTCTTTTTGTGGGGCTACATTAAGAGCAAAGTGTACGCCACCAAGCCGCGAGTCCTCCCCACACTAGAAGAACGGATCAGGAATGCGTGTGCTTCTGTTACTCCCGAAATGTTGTCCAATGTCGGCCAAGAATGCGTAAAACGGTGGCTCGCTTGTTTCGAAAAAGACGGTGGCCACGTTGAGGTGTACCAGTGACTTTCCAGTAGACTTATGAAGCCAAGTTTGATGCCACCAAAATTCTCATGAATCGAAGACTCAGCAACCAAATTGTCATTTGGTTCCTCTTGTAATTGCTATTTTAATAAAATTTTAAAAATAATGAGGGACTTTTGAAACACCCTGTATATATATACATATATATATATATATATATATACATATACACATATATATATATATGATACACACAGACAGTGCATGGAACAAGGAACTCTTCTGGGATAATTAAATCCACTATAGTCCGAATAAGTAATGGTAAATGACAAATACCATAGTTTTTCTTTTTCATGATGCTAGCCCGACGTGGGCAACGGGTCACTCGCTAAGAGGTCCCATAAATATAGCTTCCCTCACCAGCTATCTACAAAGCAGACAGGATCCAGCTTTGGGACATGGATCTAGGAATTGCAAGGAGAGTATATAACAGACTTTGAGTTTACACCAGAAAATGTAGCGAGAGCTATAGGACAAATGAAACTACATTCAGCTGCAGGTCCGGACAATTGGAACGCATTATTGATTAAAAACTGTAAAAATGAAATAGCTACACCTTTATACTGGATATGGAGAAGATCCCTAGACACTGGGGAAATACCGAGCATCTTGAAAAGAGCAAACATTGTCCCTATATATAAAGGAGGGGACAGATCTCAAGCAAAGAACTATAGACCAGTGTCATTGACGTCCCACCTCACCAAAGTATTTGAAAGAATAGTTAGAGAGAAAATTTATTATTTCCTGGAGACACGGGAAAGATTCAACGAAAATCAGCATGGATTCCGATCAGGTAGATCATGCTTATCACAACTAATAGAGCACTACAACAATATCCTAGATGCATTGGAAGACAATGACAACTACGATGTTATATACACAGATTTTGCTAAAGCTTTCGATAAATGTGACCATGGTATAATAGTACATAAAATTAAAGAAATGGGAATAACGGGCAAAGTGGGAAAATGGATCTACAACTTCCTTAGTGATCGTCTGCAGGTCGTCAAAATTCAAGGTATATCATCATCAGAATCGGAAGTATGCAGCTCAGTACCACAAGGGACAGTACTGGCACCACTCCTGTTCATTATCATGCTAACAGACATAGACAGCGGAGTAAACAGCAATAGTATAGTAACATCCTTTGCAGACGATAGAAAAAGCAGCGATGTACATGACGTGGAGGCCTTGCAGAGGGACACGAACAAAATATACAAATGGTCAGAAGACAACATGTCATTCAACGCCGAGAAATTTCAGCTCTTGAGATATGGTAGAAAAGAAGAACTTAAACAGACTGCATATTATGCTCCATATAGACAGGAAATTCAGAGAAGCATGAAAGCGATTGATCGCGGGATAATAATGATAGATGATGCGAAATTCGAAACACAAAATCAGATAGCGATAAATAAAGCAAAAAGAGTCGCCGGACAGGTTCTAAGAACGTTCAAGAGAAGGGACAGGACAGTAATGATTCCCCTGCTAAAAACAGTGATTATACCATAACTTGAATACTGCTCAGTTTTGACGTCCCCATATAAAAAGGAAGAAACTAATAAACTAGAAGAAACGCAAAGGCATTTCACAGCCAAGATTGATGGCTGCAAAGAACTCAACTACTGGGAAAGACTACGTAAACTAAATCTGTACTCACTGGAAAGAAGAAGAGAGAGGTACATCATAATCTACGTATGGAAAATGATCGAAAAACTGGTACCAAACCTAAAACTAAACCCAATTACCATTCAAACAACACTGGAAAATAGGAAAGGCAGAATGTGTAGTGTTCCCAAATTAAAGGCACGACAAGGGACCTCCTCAACCCTGCAGGAAAATAGCTTGGTTGTCAGAGGGCCAAGACTTTTCAACCAGTTTCCTAAGGACCTCAGAACTGTAACGGGGGTCAAAGTTGAAGTCTTCAAGAGAAGACTGGATGCCTGGCTCAGGACAGTACCAGATGAGCCGGGCGTGCCTGGCTATGTACGGTGGAGAGCGCAAGAAAGCAACTCGCTCCTCCACCAGGCCAGACCTAGAGGCGGGGCCACCAGCTTGACCTCCGTGTGAAGAGAGACCAACGCACGAAACAACAAGGTTCATAAGGTATATATATATATAAGCAAAGAATCACAGGGAAAAGGAAAAGGAAACACGAAGTCCGAGCGCTTTCGTGATATATTCACATCTTCAGGGACAAGAAAGAAATAGACACAATTTACAAAGTAAATGAGTTAAATACACAAGCCAAAAAATTCCCCAATAGGCAGTTCAGTCTAAAAATAATAAAACAATCTGAAACTTCCCCAACAGATAACTTAATCTAAAGGCTACTAAATTATCGAATACATACAAACTATATAAAGGAAATTATACAATTAACATGTACACAAAAAATGATAACAGTTATTAAAAATAATATTTAATTAAAACAGGCAATTAAGTGGCAAGAATGCAGTAGTCTAAGAAAACTAAGGACATGGCGCAATCGTCCCTGAAGATGTGAATATGGTCTATCACGAAAGCGCTCGGACTTCGTGTTTCCTTTTCCTTTTTCCTGTGGATCTTTGCTTATTAAAAAGATCACGTGTTGCTTTATGATTTCTTTGCATATATATATATATATATTATATATATATAATATATATATATACACTTGTACCTCGTGGGGAATGGAGTGTTGTGTGTCTGTATTAACATCCAAATAATAAAGAAATAAACTACTCAGCGGTTTATTCTGTTTACACCCGAAAGTGTATAAAGTATCAGTGAATCCGTGCATATATAGTGCATATATACATATATATATATATATATATATATATATATAAGCACACCGGACAAAAAATTAGTCACCCCTCTCAGAATGTACCTAATAACGTGTGACGGCGCCTCTGGCCTTGATAACCGCACGAATCCGGCGAGGCAGAGACCAATTCATCATTTAGTATGCGGAGGTACGCCTGCTGGTTCAAATTCATCGTCACTGGAACGAGAGGGCCCATTTCGTGGTACGAAAAACATCCCCAGAACATCACGGAACCACCTCCAGCCTGAACAACACCTTCGACGCATTCAGGATTAAAGGCTTCATTGGACCTGCGATGTACTCGTCGCCTCCCATCATTGGAGAACAAACAAAAACGGGACTCATCGGACCAAATTACACGTTTCCAATCTGCCGCAGTCCAGTTTTTGTGCCTCTGAGCCCATTTATAACGTGCCAATTTGTGACTTGCTGTTAACAGCGGCCTCTTCCGTGGTACCCTGCTCCAGATGTCCATCGCATGCAGTTCTCGTCGCAATGTCCGTTCGGAAATTGGTCGCTGGAGAGCCTCATTGGTTTCTTGGAGCAATTGTTCTCTGGTTTGAAAACGATTTGCAGTTACTAGACGAGAAACATGGCGGCGCTCCCTATTGTCGAGAATTGTTTTCCGGCCACAGTTACGCCGTCGATTTTCAGTTGATTGCGAACTACACCACTTTTTGTAAACTCGCTGGACAGTACGCGTTGACACACCAACAAATTGGGCTACTTCAGACATTTTGTGTCCGTGGGCTCTGCCAAACACGATGGCTCCTTTTTGCCACTGAGTAATGTCTGCCTCACGACCTATTTTGCAGACTATATCCAACACACACTTTGTTCTTCACCACCTCACAAAACAGATCTGATCCTGTGTGCTACGTCACCGCTACTTGTCACTTACCAATGCTACATCAGCGCCCTCTGTGTGACCTTGAACTTCCTACTATCGGTGCTATTAGGGGTGACATTTTTTGTCCGGTGTGCTTATATATATATATATATATATATATATATGAAATGAAAATGAAAAGGTTTATTGGCAGACTATAGTCCATATGACAAATATTATTAATACAATGACAGTTCATATACTAAGGATAGAAATATATACAATTGATTAGAAATAATACTGTAATGTCGAAGTTAAGTGGAGCTACAGACAGACGTTTTCGTACCAAGAGGTCCATAGCTTAGAGGATAAATGGCAGGACTCACGGATAGCTTGGATGATCGGGTTGGTTGATTTTTTAATTCTTTGCATTAGACTGTGTTGAGCACGTCTTGTTACCTCCGGGAAGCTCGGGACATTGCGGGTAGCAAACATTTGCGAAGCTGAGCATCTCAGGGGTAATTTATGTAAGAGTCTAAAAGACCTGTTGTACAGCAAATTTAGAGTTCTGCCAGAAAGTTTTTTATAATTCACCCACAGTTGCTGTCCGTATATATTACTGCAGAAAGTACGAAAGAGAGTGTCTTTAGCTTCACTTGTACAGAATCGAAAGTTCCTTATGGTCATATTCACTTTAGCACACAGGCTTCGAGATTGTTTTCTTATATCCGAGTCATCACTCAAGGAGCTGGTAATAGTTTGACCCAAATACTTAAACTCTTGTACTTCCTCAATTACTTCACCATTCATTTTAAACCTTATATCAGCTGGCTGATTACAGTTTTTGGGATAAAATTGTATAACCTTAGATTTTGTAACATTAAAAAGAATATCATGTTTCTGCGAATACACTTCGCAGACTTTTAGTAGCCGATCCAGACCTTTAACAGAGGGACTTATTAACACCATATCATCGGCATAAACTAAGTTATTTATCCTTGTGTTATCTATACAACATCCTACTGTTGTTGCCTCATTAAGTGAAGCAATTAATCCGTCGATATACACATTAAACAGCATAGGGGAGAGCAAGGAGCCTTGTCTCACCCCGCAAGAGGAGCCAAAACACTCGGATAGTACATTGCCCCACCTAACAGTGAAAGATTGGTGGGAATACCAAAATTTCAATAAATTTAATATGTACATGGGAATCTTCCTATCTTCTAGTTTTGCAAATAAAATATTGTGGTTCACCCTATCATATGTCTTACTTATATCAAGGAAACAGCTATAAATAGTTGAATTACTGTCAATGTATTTAGATATTGTTTCTTTAAGTACATAGATACACAGATCGGTTGAGTTGGACCTTTTAAAGCCAAACTGATTAGATGTCCATAGGAAATCATTTAATCGGCGTTCCAAGAGTTTTTCTAGTAGTTTCGAGAAGCAGGAAGCGACAGCAATAGGCCTGTAATTATTGCTGGACAGAATGTTTCCGTACTTATTTTTGACCAGGGGCAAGATATATACCCTCATGAACTCTGCAGGGATATAGCTATGAGCCAGCATGGCTGATAGGAGAAATGATATATGCAGACATACTACGTCATTTGCATATTTTAAGTGCTCAGTCGATAAGTCATTTACCCCTGACGCAGAACCAGTCTTTAACTCTTTAATTAACCTCTTTACTTCAGAAAATATCAAAGTATTTTCCTTTGTTCCTCCCACAATCGTTTCGCTACAATCTATCTTAAGATTATCCCTACTCACACTGTTAAGAATGTTAGAGTAGTGGTTTTTCCACAGCTTTGTAATTTCGTCCTCCCCCGACACCCCATCGATTGTCGGAGGGAGGACATTTTTGACACCCTTTTGATTCTTAACAAATCTCCAAAATTTGTTGTTATCGTTATTTATGCGATCTTCACAGGCTTTTGATGCTCGAATAGACTCTTCTTCCTGTTTACATCGCCTTATGGCCGCCTTATATAATATACTGACCCCGACTTCTACATATATTCAAGTATACTGGACCTAATCTGGGTCTACCATGAAAGCACCACAAATCATAGGCGTCTTTCGATTCCCTCTTCGGGGGGGGGGGGGGCAATAAAATCATTCCATCCAGGAATAATCTTAGTATGATAGTTGTAAGATTTAATCAGGGGGCGGCTTCCTGCTTCTCTTAACAGGGATATTATCTTACTATAATACCTATCTATGAGTTTACAGTGAGAATCATTTGAGCAAGGATTATTACAGGCAAGGTGCAAAATTTCTAAATTACACTAGGGAACAACATTTTTGTTTCTTGAAAACTATTTGGTGTTTCTTATAGAACTTTTGATGCTGATTCCAAATATGGTTTCAGAATTTAAAAAAGTATAGCTATTTAAACAAACAGATTTTTAATAAAAAGAAAGAAATTTTTTTCAAGTTTTGCTCAAATTTTGAAATTTTTCATAGTAGAAAAAATTGGTTATTCATTCCAAAAAGTTTTCCGTGATTTCAATAATTTTCCGCCAGCATGAATCGAAACTGTATTAATCCCAGAGATACATTTTGCTACGTATGTGGAGAACTGACCATAATGGCACAGAGGAAGACGATGACCCCACTCGTGAAGAAGGCTTACGAACTTTTTTTTCGATGTAAGGTAGGCGACCAAGACAAATCCTGGGCACCTCATATCTCATGCATTTCCTGTGCCGTCACTCTTAGGGGTTGGATTAAAGGTACCCGCAAATCTATGCCATTTGCCATAACAATGATTTGGAGAGAGCCCAAGGATCACCTAACGGATTGCTATTTTTGTATGACTAACGTTTCAGGATTCTCTGCCAAAAATAAACATAAAATTCAATACCCAAATCTTGCATCTGCCATGAGACCAGTACTACATGACGATGATAACCCAATTCCAACTCCCCCAAAGTCATGGACACTGGATGAAGAGTCTGAAGTTGAACCAATGGAAATTGATAACACTAAAGATACAGACTTTCAGCAACCTGAATCAAATAAACCACGTATGATAACGCAGGTTATGCTGAATGATCTCGTGAGAGATTTGGACCTTCCGAAAAAGAAAGCGGAATTATTGGGCTCCAGGTTACGTGAATGGAATTTGCTGGCAAAAGATACAAGTATATCGGCGTTCCGCACTCGCCAAAAAGATCTGATGCAGTATTTCTCCTCGTCAGGTGGTTTATGCTACTGTAATAATGTAAATGGACTGCTGTTAGCTCTCGGTCATGAGCACAAATCTGAAGATTGGCGTTTATTTATTGACTCTTCGAAGCTAAGCCTCAAGGTTGTACTACTTCACAATGGAAATAAATACCCTTCCATTCCTGTAGGGCACGCTGTCCACACGAAGGAATCTTACGAAAATATGAAACTCATCCTTCAGCAGATTAATTATGACCAGTTTCGTTGGTATATATGTGGGGATTTAAAAGTCGTCGCGCTTCTTCTGGGAATGCAGCTCGGTTATACGAAGTTCTGCTGCTTCCTTTGTGAATGGGACAGCAGAGCCAGAGATTCGTATTATTTTGTAAAGGATTGGCCACTTCGTCAAAAATGTATCCCAGGACTGAAGCATGTGTCTCATGAACCCTTAGTTGACCCCAAGAAAATATACTTACCGCCACTTCACATCAAACTTGGCATCATGAAAAATTTTGTCAAAGCAATGAACAAGGAAGATGAGGCATTCAAATATTTGAAGAAAACGTTTTCACGACTTAGCGATGCAAAGATAAAAGAAAGGATCTTTGTTGGTCCCCAAATCAGAGAGCTCATGAAAGATCAAAAGTTTGATGATGCCTTGAGAGGAAAAGAAAAAGTGGCATGGGAGGCCATGAAGAATGTTGTCACAAATTTTCTAGGGAACATCAAAGCCTCTAACTATGAAAAAATAGTGCAGGACATGATTGAAGCATATAGGTTATTGAGATGTAATATGTCACTAAAAATCCATTTCTTGCACTCCCATTTAGATGTCTTCCCTGAAAACCTCGGCGACGTAAGCGATGAGCATGGAGAAAGGTTCCACCAAGATATAGCTACTATGGAGAAACGCTACCAAGGGAGGTGGGATCCGGCAATGTTAGCTGATTACTGCTGGACATTGATGCGAGAAGCTCCTAATGAAAACTACAAGAGAAATCAGTGACAAAGAAGTTTAAGAAGAATATTTTAAATGCCAATCTGCCACTAATATAATTTTTATGAAGTATTTTTACTAACTTCTATACACTTTTTGAATAAATATTAAAATACAAATTTCTCAGTAACCTTGGGTGATAGAGAAATTCTACGGCTATATTCGGAATCAGCGGAAAAAATCCTATAAGACCGACCTGTTCACGTCCAAGAAACAAAAAAAAGTTAAAATTTGTTCCCCAGTGTTATTAAAGAGGTGACTTGTTCTGTCTTTGTATTTTATTATCTGCTGCATCGTAACATTGGACCAATCGATGCGATTATTCTTACCTATTGAGTTCTTGTTAAGTCGTGTTGCGCATAAATTGGTAACGTTAATTCTTCTTCTTTTGCAGCTTAAATCCCATCTCTATATGGGGTCGCTGTTCTTGATCAGTCTCCTCCATTCTCTTCTGTCACGCACCATGTCCTCGTCAAAATTTTTCTCCCAGATGTCTGCCGCCACGCAATCCCTCCACCTCGTCTTCGGTCTACCTCTTCTCCTCCGTCCCGGCACCTCCATTTCCAGCACCCTACGTCCCACGTAATCCTCATCTCTTCTCATCATGTGCCCATACCATCTCAGTCTGGCTTCTTGGACTTTTCTTGACGCCTCTACTACTTTCACCGTTCCTCTAATGCGTTCGTTTCTGATTCGATCCCTTCTAGTTACACTGCACATCCATCGCAACATTTTCATTTCAGCCACATCCATCGTTCTGGTAACGTTAATTAATATTTCTAATGGTCTATGATCTGAAAGAAGGAAATCATGCAGAATATGAACTCTAACAATTCGATCCTTTAGATTATTACTAGTGAGACAATGATCAATCCACCTGGTGGTACCACTCATATCACTAACGTATGTAAAAATTACCACTGGCTACACCTAATACATCTACATCACTTATACTTAAATTGGCCGACTCGCACATGTTACCCAATTCTACAAAGAATTCTGAGTTCACATGTGCGTTAAAGTCCCCCATTATTATACAGTGAGAATATTTGGGGTTATCTGATAATGACTTAATTTTGTACAGCAAATCAATATATTCATCTAGATTACTGCCGTTGTTATATGGTAAATAGCAGTTTACAATTAATATGCAATCATTGTTCACTTGTAATTCAATGCCTAACAACCTTACATTATCGCTTGTTAAAATTTTTATATGTTTTGACAAATTTTTCCTTATTAAGAAAGCAACACCAACAAAAGGCCTACCGTACATTAATTCATGTGACAAGTCTACTGCTGATGACGCATGGTACATAAAGTCATCATGGATGGTAGAGAGGAATTTTAGCAATTGCTTAGGTAGCCAGTGCTTCTGCAGGAGTATCAAATCTGCACTGTCGCAGATTTTATGAACATCTACAGTTGAATTCCTCACTGACCTTACATTATATGAGACTATTTTCAACAAGTTATCCGCCATGACTGATAGAGAATTTATTATTAGTAAGATTATTATTATTTTACACAGTACAACTTTCAGGCATGGATGGTAGAGAGGAATTTTAGCAATTGCTTAGGTAGCCAGTGCTTCTGCAGGAGTATCAAATCTGCACTGTCGCAGATTTTATGAACATCTACAGTTGAATTCCTCACTGACCTTACATTATATGAGACTATTTTCAACAAGTTATCCGCCATGACATAGATAATTTATTATTAGTAAGATTATTATTATTTTACACAGTACAACTTTCAGGCATTACCGTTAGGGCGCCTATTATTATTATTTATTATTATTTTGCCTCTTATCAAATCTTCTGAAAAAGTGAATAAACTCCTTAACAATAATACCGTCTGGCCATTGACTCATATTATACGGGTTGAAATGTGCATTTACACCTTTAATTATTACTTTAAATGAGTTCTAATACGGAGATTTCGTGTTTAGTTTATTAACTATCAATATACTGTGTTCACCAATGACTTCCACCATGTGTCGAATATCGCTTGCCTCGTTCGAGAGCTGAATTCGCGACACAACGAGGTGAGATTCCCCATCGGTGGCCTCGCCACGGCGACCGGTTGAGGAAACCTTCGGGAAGGGCGCCTGTTAACAGTTACCCACCCATCGTCCTCCTCCCTCGATCTCCCTGAGGCAGGGTTCGCCTGCCTGGGGGATGGGTGGCACAACCTTTGGGGGATAGGAGGCCCCCTCCCTTACTCTGTGGCTTGGTGAGGGTCTGTTAGCAGTGTTTATAACCTGACGGCCGCGCGTACCCCTTCTCCTTCGGTGGGAGGGGGGGAACTGCGCACCGAGCGAGGTGTAATCGAACACCTCCTCTGCAGTGGGAGGCAGGGAAGAGGGCAATGATGCCTCGTCTCTCGGCATTGGACCGTCCCTGTTCCTCATTGTGAAATCGGGAGCAGGGGTCCTTTCCTGAACGGGAGGGGGGTTGACCGCTACCCCTGCATGCTACGTTTCCACCCCACCTTCAGAGGGGGGGGGGGTTTGGAGGCTGGGATTTCGTTTCCCTCACTGCCCGACGCGCTTCTTGGAGATCTGTTGGTGTTGGTGTTTCAGTTCAACTATCGACTTTTGTACCTCATTATACTGTTTGAGGAGCACCGAGACGTCTACGTTACCCATAGAGATTACCGGTATTCTATGGAAGTTAGTAACGTAAAAGGTAATATTGTTCTCATTATCCCGGAGGGTCGACACTTTATTTATAATGTCTTTCAGGGTATTCTCGTTTCTAGAATTACCTCTACGAGTTGGGAGGGTAGCACTGAACAGGGTGTTTAATTGTACCCTCGCATGTTCTATTTTTTCTGAATCATAAAAATCATGACAGACATACAAGAAGGTCTGACCTAATATGATCTACTTTGTCAAATATAAAACATAACAATGGATTTTCTACAAGATTTACAGCAGACGACCCCATTGTATCTGTAACGGCTTGCGGGGAGCGTAGCTGGTGGGGGGTGGTTGGGGGTGGAGGTGGGGGAGGAACGCCGAAAGGGGTCCCACTTCTCGTCCCTTTAAATCATGCTCGGGATACCAACGGTTCAATGCTCAGGCATCTTTTCACATTAATTATATAACTATTACTAACTATGACACAAAAAGTATACACGCGGAGTCACTGTACGATTATACCGTAATGAAACATACATTTTCCACATATACATAATATATATATATA